>JAPKLY010003057.1:0-20719 GCA_026898435.1 Prunella vulgaris | reverse complement strand
CTAATAGTGTTGAACACAACTTGAATCTTCAATAATTCTTGAATTCCGACAAAGTTTACCTAAGAAAGCATTAAACCCTTGCTACTATGTGTTTGAGTGTGTGTGAGGATGAGAGTAATAAAATTTCTAAGAGCTGCTGTCGAATCCTCTCTGATGCGTGAGTGTTCTCCCCTTTTATACTCTCCTCCTGCCTTCTATTCTTCATGGGTTTTTAACAAGTCTAATGGGCTATCAGAATAGTAACAAATAAATCAAGTAGTCAATGGGCCCTGAAGCCCAAAACATTTTCCTGAATTTTTCAAAAGCACGGTTTATGTAGAAGGTTGGCACTGGCAGTGCGGATTATCGCAAATCGTGCGAATTACTTCGACATGCCCAGCAGTGTTTCTTCACAAGTTCGGCACTGGCAGTGCGAATTATCGCAAACCGTGCGAATTACTTCGACATGCCCAGCACCGTTTCTTCACAAGATCGGCACTGGCAGTGCGAAGTTAAGCACTGGATGATCAAAAACTAAAATCGTTTTACCTTTTCTTCAGCAACTTTTCAAGTGCGATTCTTTCCTTTTCTCAAACAGCTCTGTTTCCGGTGAGCATTCAATTTCCGGTGGCTTGGCTTCTTTCACACAGCTGGGTTTGCTACGACTTTCAGAGGTGGACATGGAATTCGAATTCCGGCAAGAGGCGACGGCGGAGCTGTCGAACGGTGTCGATGGAGTTGGCTGGGATTTTTCCGGCGTCGTCTTCTTTAGCAAGAACAGGGGGTGGAGCTTCTACAGCGGCTTCTTCCATTGATGCAGCATCTCCGGCAAAATGAAGCTAAGGCATGAGGCTGTAATTCCACCATTTCCGGCGTCGAACCAAGAATAGGGGCAGTGGGCTTGCGAGCAATTTCCGGCGATGTTGAAGGTGGGTTGTGGTGAGATAGTTTCAAAGACAGCGGACTATGGTGGAATGGCTAGAAAATAGCCACGTCTAGATCTCTCCTGCAAACTTGGTCAAACTACACTTGGATGTGGGCTCCCATTTCTCTTATAAACCTGTACAGCACCACAAAACAAAATGGCCTCTAAATATTAATAAAATGATCACACAAATCAATTACCTTAGACCCGTAAATTGCAATTAAAATAGAGCCTAATATAATTCTCTTCCAACTTTACTTCATTAATTTATTTCACACAATATTTTGCATTTCAACTCATTTTCTCACTTGACTTAATAAAAGAGTAGGTAATTATTTGCTTCAAAATTTTCAATTCCTTACAAAAATAGCAAAATAATACCTTTCTTAAAAATTAAGCACAAATAGTCAATTTAGTGTAATTTAATGCAAGAAACCAATCAAAATGAGTCAATTAAACACAAAAATTTCAAGCAAAAATCACACTAATCAATTTTTCAAAGTTATTGTCCTACTTTTCCAAAAGTTATTGTCCTACTTTTCCTACTTTTCCAAAATTATTGTCTTACTTTTCCTACTTTTCCAAAGTTATTGTCCTACTTTTCCAAGCCTGAAAACATATTGTCCTACTTTTCTAAGTTTGAAAACATATTGTCCTACTTTTCCAAGCCCGAAAATATATTGTCCTACTTTTCCAACTACCCTATAATTACGGTCCCAAAAAAAACATTTTTCCCAAATAGAAAATGTTTTGTAAAAGGTAGGTTACAAAATAAAATTTTAGTAGTTTTGTAAATATGGAGTCCCTATATATATAAACAACTTAAATTAACTAACTAACACACTAATAAAGTAAATTACATTAAGTATCATGATAGCTGTGGTGTTGATGCGCAGGGGCGCTGGTGGAGCGACAGATGAATTCCGACGTCTGGTTTGTGGCACCCTGAGTGGCGGTTTGGGTACTGGTGTTGTGTGGTTAGTAGTGGAATTGCGCAGAGGTTTTGGTTGTTGTGCATCAAAACAGCATGTTGTTATTTTGGCATTTTCTGATCCTGGGCCAAGACTCTTTTCCTTATGTGTACTACAACTTTTCAATTCAAATTAAGTTAAATGGCTTGTAAAAATATACTCAATAATTAAAAGATAAAAAATTATTAAATTATTGAAATCGTTTAATTATTTGAATAATAATTTTTTTGCTCAAACAACAATTAATAAAATAGATAGCAAGGCCTTAAATATGCATGCAAAACTCTAGAAACTCATCTCTAAATGAGCACAAATTGATGCAAATATCTTATCTGTTGGAGAATTCAAATTTGAATTTTGGACCTCCTTCTCTCTATAAGTCTCACATGTGTGAGGTGATCATCCTCCTTCACAGAATAGTACGGATAGTACTATTTGTTTTTATCTTCAGAATTCTGGATTATCTTTGAAATAATTTTCATTAGTCTTCCAGATCTTTATGATAAGAACATCCTTGAGTCCTTTTTAGTGAATGCATAATTGCTTCAGTAATTTGAGTTTCAAGTATCTTGATAATCCATCTTATCCTTAAACTTGTACTTCATTCTTCAAACGGTCTTCTCAGTTGTAGGCTTCCTTGAATTTTACAATTTCAACTCTCGCAAGTTTTGATTCCAGCTGGAGGAACAAAATTACAGCTGCAAGGTCTTGTCTAAATGTAGGTTTAACAACTTAGCAGCTGCAGACTTTCCTTTTATCATTGTAACTTCCTTAGCTTTCTAAACTTACAAATTGTATTTGTAATCATACAATAAAAGGTATGTTTTGCACACATCAAAATCTAAATAAAACAAAGGTACTTAACAATCCTATTAATAAATAGTGAAAAAAATTAAAAATATAATTATTCTATAATATTTTATAATATACAAATAATAATTAGATAATATATATGCAATAAATAATTAAAATGCATATAATAAAATAATAATATAAAATAAAATAACATAAATTTTATACATATATATTAAAATTTAAAATATATTAAATTATATATATATAATTTTTTATGATTATTTCCCCTCTGTGGATAGATTAATATCTTCTATAATGAGTTGGATGGAAGAGTCATGTAAAATTGTGTGTGGATATAGTGATGGCTCCTTGTAGATTTTATTAATTGGTTGAAAATTGAATTTGAAATTGGTTCCACGGGGTATTTTAACCCCGATTGAGGTATTTTGTTAGATTTGAAATAGTATGAGACTAAATTGAAATATTACATAGTTATGAGACCAAATAAAAAAAGTAGAAAAGTTATGGGATAATTTAAGTTTTAATCCCAATAGTATGAACCAAGATTGAGAATAGAGTTCTCACTTTCTTATTGATCTTAACTTGGAAGTTGAATTTTGCATTTTATCTTCTTTATTTCTTTTAATAAAGAAATAAAAAATTCGAAGTCTCTTGTTATTCTAATAAGTTATAACTTAATTTCCAAGATATTTTATCTTCTTTTAATACTAATTTAGATCATATTGCAGATTTTAACAACTGTAGTGAGCAGTTGCATGTCCAATATGGCCCATTATTACTTATGTTTGGTGAAAATCTCACTCCAGTTACTGTTACAATTACAAGATATTTATAATCTTCATCAATTTTTATTGTGATTAATAAATTGACACCAATTATTTCAAATAATTACTGAAAACATAATATTGTCATAAAATTATACTTTTTATAACTTCATATATCGTCACCAATTATCATTAATTAACAGTGTTCTAAAAAACGGCCTAGTCGGCCGACTAGTCGGCGACTAGTCGCTAGTCGGCCGACGCCGACCCGATAAACCCCAAATCGGTAAGAAAAAACGTTCGGTTCTTTAGTCGGCGACTTACACGTCCAGATATCTTCTCCGGCGTCGATTGGTGAGCTTTTCCGGCGGCGCTGCTGTCTTCTTCGGCGAACAGATGACCGGTGTAGCGCACAGGCGTGGGCGGCGCAGGCGTGGCCGGCGCAGGCGTGGGAGGAGGGCGACTTTGTCTGATGTAGCGCACAGGCGTGGTCGGCGTGGGAGGAGGCGGCGGTTGAGGTGGAGGAGGCTGCCGCTGAAAATCCGTGGTAATGACCGAGGAAGAGAACAAGAGTATAATAGATGGTACAGTGTGGATAAGTGGGTTTCTGAAATTTTAGGTTTAGATATAGCTATGGTCTCATGGGCTTTTGGCCCAACTTTCCCATTTATATATTACTTATTAGTGGGCCATTATAATTTTATTAATTAAAAAAATATTAAAAAAAAAGTTTATTATTATTTTATACATAATATATTATTAATTTATTAAATAATTAATTATATTTACCGTTTAGGAGTTTCCGACTAGTCCCCGACTAGTCCCTCTAGTCGCTAGACCCTAGTGGTCCGACCGACTAGCGACTAGCGACTTTTAGAACACTGTTAATTAATATCATCACATATTATTATTGTGACACATTTATTAATGTCATTAAATATACAAATTAATAGTGATGAATTTCTTATTAATGGTAAAAAAATTAAACTTTATCACACAATTCCTTATATTTTAATGACGAAAATAAAATTGATTGTCTTTGAGTAACAAATTGTGACAATTATTTGTCTGTAAAAAAAAAATTGTCACAAAATGAGTTATTTAGTGTGTATTCTTTCACATCCGTAGCTAGCCTAATTTTAGGGTTCAATTGGTTGGAGGAAAATAATCACAAATATTGTTTTATTCTTTTTCATGCTCCTCACATTTTCTGGCAGATTGCACATCACTTAATGTTCATGCTGGTGATTGTGAAAAAATTGTCTTGTACACCAGCGTGCATGGTTCTATGTCATGAATTTTACCCAAAATTGTCTATTCAATTCTCAAAATTGAAATTAAATTGTCTATTCACTTCTCAAAATTGAAATTCTTGATCAATATTGTTTTCATTATGGTTGATGAAAAATTCAGAATATTAATTAGGTAAATCATTTTGTACATCATAGTAAGAATCATAATAAAAGGACAACAAAAAAGAATGAACACAAATAAAAAATTTATTAAAAATTACATGGAGGCAAGAACCCCATTACTTTATTCACTTAACGTCATAATGACGTTATGACGATACAACAGCAAAACACACACAAACTGCATGCATTAAAAAAACACAACATCGTTAAGCCAACACAACATCATAATAACGACATAAAAGACACACAAACTGCATTAAAAATGCAACATCATTACTGGAGATAAGGTGGGAGTCGACTGAAAATCATTTTTATAATTAGCGCCCACTTATCTGATATGGTGATGGACTTTTACGCACGTTTCCACCTGTATATCAAAAAAATTATTAAAAAGAATTCCCAATATCTTTTCTTAAACATAAACAAGTATATATATATATATATATATATATTTTTTTTTTTTAAATAATAGTAAGAGTATTTTTTATTTTGAGTAGGTCTTGAACTTGAGTTGACATGAACTCGTATCACTGTCACGTGTAATCACTATCACTGTTATTCATATATATATACTATCACTGTTATAAAAATATACTTAATTTTTTATCAGTGATAGTATATGTGCATAACAGTGATACATAACAGTGATAATGTATACACATGACAGTAATACTTGAGAACCCGAGTTCACAATTCTGTTTTCTTATGTGAAGTAAAATTTCCACTTAATTTTGTTGTTAATATAAAGTACGTATAATTACTTACTTTAGTGGAAGCCTTCCATCAAAGAGCATGGTGAAAGTGATAAAGGAGTTATTATAGGATTTGTTATTGAGTTGAGTGTGTGTTGCTGTGAGTGTGTGGGAATTAATTTTGTTACATATATTTATAAGAGAAGGTATAGAGACACGTGTGTGATTTGTAGTAAACTTGCGTGTCTTCAACCCATTCACACAAGTGGAAGGTTCCCCTCAAATTTGTGTTACATAATTAAATGTTTTTCTTATCCATCTACACCATTTATTATACACCTATTTTTTTTATCAATTAGATCAATTAATATTATTTTATTTATTTTTACTTAATTTATTATATATTATCAATAATTATTTTTTATTTTTAAATTAAATAATAAAAGTATTTTTTTACTATTAATTTCTAATTAACGTGAAAAAGGATTACCACAAAAAATTAAAATTAAAATTTGATTAATTTGAAACATGTGATGAAAATAAAACTAAAAATACATATTATAAATAAATAAGATGAAAATTACAAAATTGATTGAGATTTGGAGAACTAAGAATTTGAATAACCGGAACTTGTGTTTGAATAATTTGAGAGTTGGAATACTCTTCAAAATTAAAAAAATATCTATTATTTAGATTTATCATTAAAGATAAAAATTATAAAGAAGTGAGTATATAATTTTATTGAGATAATATACATCATCTAAAAAATATGAACAACTAATCACAAATTGACGAGTGTCGCCACCCCAAGATTGGAAGGCAAATCTATTGGACAGCGGTGGACGCCTTTTCTTTTTTTAATTTTCATTTTCAATGTCTTAAATTCAATCCACCCAAAGAAACAATTGTCACAGAATACTGATATTAAATTCCAAAATTAATGCTGTTTGATCTTTGCTCCTCGAGATTATATTGAGTTATTTAATATATGTATCAGTTATATTATATAAAATGAACGTTATTATTTAGTATAAGTGATAATATATTTTTTCTGTTTCACTACATATTATTTGTTATTGTTTAACAAAAATATTATTAAAAAATATAAAATATTGATACATAGAGAATGTGATGGAAAAAAATAAAAAATAATGAAAATATGTAACAAATAATTATAATAATAATAATAAAATTGATAGTAATTTAAAAAAAATATAAAAAAAATGAAAAATATATAGTAAGACCAACAAAATGATAAAATAGAAAATATATAATAGGACAGACTGGAATATACTACCTCCGTCCCACAAAAGTTTGCATACTTTCCTTTTTAGTTTGTCACACAAAAATTTGCATACTCCCAAAATAGAAATATTCCTTTAAATCTTCACCTTTAAAATCTTTACCTCACAATCTCCACCATACACATTCTACCCATTACATTTTTTCTTAAAACCTATGCCCAGGAAAGTACCGCAAACTTTCCTGGGACGGAGGTAGTATATGTATTTAATCGGACAGATGAAACGGTTGAATTAATTCCGGTAATTGGAGATCCTCTTCTCTTTTCCGGAGCGGCTTCTTCTCTGTTGAGGGCGTGAATGGCATTTTTTCTGTTCAAAGGACGTGGTGTGGTGTGGTGTGGTTGTGAAGAAGCCACGTTCGTTCCTTATTTACAACATATATGGATGTTGGCCAAAACAAATAATTCCTTTTAATGAACTTTGTTTCTTTTTGTCAACTAATTAATGAGCCAACACTATATTCTTTCAATGTTGGGCTTCAATTCTCATTAATTTTGCATTGGTTCGGAAGCATTAAGTTTAAATTAAATAAATGGGTCATTAATTAATTTCTTCAATTAACTCCACCAACTAAATGATCTGTATTTGCTTTAAAAATTCTAAATTTTCCATAAAAAATAGCAGAATACTTATTTTTTCTCATTTTAAGCATAATTAGTCAAAACTGAGTAAGAAAAGTATAAGATTACAATGAAAATAAGTAATAAGTGTTCACAAAAAATCATGCAATTTTCATCCGAATCAAGCACATCGAAGATGAACGAGCAACGAACGAGCAAGCAGCAATAATCCTCTTGAATAGCAGACTGCGAGCTAAGAAAATTCAAGTCAATTCTTCGAAGATTCAAGCCTTTCTTCAACAAATCTGAAGAAGTTCTTTGATGATTAAAGTTGTTCTTCGTCAAAGTCAACCAAAAACAACGTTTAATTCAAGATCAAGGGCCTATATCTCACCGATCCGATATTTTTCTTGAAGAACACCTCAAAGATCAACTAGCGTTTTTCATCATCTTCAATCGTTATTCACCAAATCCAGCCAGAAGCATCCTTCGATCAGAATCAATGACACCCATCCCTCTGATCAGACGTTTCCAGCCTAAGAACAGCTTGAAGATCAACAAGTGTTCTTCGCCATCATCAACAGTTCTTCATCAAATCTTCCAGAAACATTCTTCGATCAGAAACAAGGAACTTCATCCCTCTTGTTGGTCCCATATAAGAGGTAAAGGTCTAGAGGGGGAGGGGGTGAATAAACCTTTAAAATAATTTTAAACTTTTCTCAAAAAGGGATACTAGCACCTTCCAAGTACCTCCTATATGTTTGAAACAATAAGCATATAAAGAGTTTGGACCACAAAGGTTACAGTTGTAGACTATGGAAGTTTACAGCTGCAAAGTTATAAAACTTAGCAAATAAAAACTAACAACTTGTAGACCAAATCAGAGGGATTTTTACACTTGAGAGTGTATTGAAAAACCTCTAATGTGCAGCGAAAATAAAGTGTGTGTTAATGAAAAACAATTTTGAACAATGAAACTAACAGCTAAGTGACTATGAAGTCTACAGCTGTAGAGTTCAGTTCCTTTGTGAAAACACAAAGTTTTATGCAGTTTTAAGAATGATGATGAATGTAACAGAAAATTAAATATGCAGTACAAAAAGCAATAAGTAAATAAAACAGTAAATGAACACAAGGTTTATAGTGGTTCAGAGTCTATGAATATGACATCCTACATCCACTGTTACACCACTCAGGTGCCAAAATCACTAAGAACAGATCACAAAGATCAATACAAGTAATTCCCCCTCAGAACTAGATTCACTCAGATTTTATTCTAAGAGAATACTCTAACATATTCACACAGAATACAAACTCACACAAAGTTTCAAAAGACCTCATTAAGAGATATCTACACAAAGTAGAATATAAGTTAAGTATAATGTGAGGAAACAACAACAAAGATGTGATTCTTTCTAAGAAATCCTAACCAACTATCCTATGAATCACAAGGAATATAAAACAGATAAAATCTCTCAGAATATTGTTGGCTGTAGACTTGCTCAAAGTGAATACTTG
Source organism: Prunella vulgaris (assembly GCA_026898435.1). Taxonomy (NCBI): domain Eukaryota; kingdom Viridiplantae; phylum Streptophyta; class Magnoliopsida; order Lamiales; family Lamiaceae; genus Prunella; species Prunella vulgaris. The sequence goes on along the minus strand of JAPKLY010003057.1, from coordinate 11,775 downwards.
CTTGCTCAGGTTGTTGTTGTTGTTGCCTCTGAAATCTTCCTCTATTTATAGTGAAAGAGATGTGTCTTATCCGTTGGAAATTCAAAATTTGAATTCTGGATAATGCTCCTCTTTCTCTCTATAAATTCTACATGTGTGAGGTGGTCCTCCTCCTTCACACAGAATAGTACTGGTTGTACTATTTGTCTTTATCTTCAGAATTCTGGTTTGACTTCGAACTTATCTTCATTAATCTTCCAGATCTTCATGATAAAACCTTCCTTAATACCTTTTTAGTGAGTGCATAATTGCTTCACTAATCTGAGTTATAAGGGTCTTGATAATCCTTCTTATCCTTTAAACTTGTACTTTAATCTACAAACGGTCTTCTCAGCTGTAGGCTTCCTTGAAATTTATAGCTTCAATTCCTACAATTTTGATTCCAGCTGTAAGAACAATATTACAGCTGCAAGGTCTTGTCCAGCTGTAACTTAACAATTGTAGACATCACATTATTGCAATAGGGCGCTGCCATCACATCAGTCAGTATACATTATTGCACAATTAATTTATATATATTATTGATTATTAATATTAAATATCATATTATATTATATTATATTATACAAAAATTTGAATTCGATTTTCTGCTAATTCGATTTATTTCATAAAATAATACCAAAAATTTGAACAATGTGACTGAACTGAAACGAATTTTATGATTCGATTTGGTTCGATTGATAAATTCGACTTTTACCTGATTAATGCAAACCCCTAGCAACCAGCAGTACTCAAGCTAAAATATACATTAGACATTTATTCAGGTCACACGTAAACCACAATATCTATTTTTTCCAAAATAACGTCGAACAGAATAAAATAATTTTAAGAGTTTTCAAAAAATAGTGTTTACAATATAAATTTTGTGATGAAATCGGGCACACCAAAAGTAATTTTGTTCTTCCAATGACTCTTTCTAGCCGTAGGATTCCTCCTTGAACTAAAAGATATCTCCTATAAATTGGTCTTCAACATTAAGTTAAGTTGCAGTTGTAAGCTCTTACCCAACGTAGGTTTGACAAGTCTAAAGCTATAGACTTCACTTATCGACTGGTACTTTATCAATTTTCTTCAATTTTTTTACATGTAATGTTAATATGGAAACATGCAATCCTATACTATGTTATATCAAAATCTATTCAAGAGAATATCCCAACATAGTTCTTCGACAATTTCTAAGAGAGAGAGTAAACAAACTCAATAAAAGAAAACAACCTTCAAACTTCCAACATAAATGAGAATTCAAAGTTACTTGACCAAACGTTGAACAACGGTCATAACTCCCTGCTTACTTGGATTCAGATGGAAAGATAATTGAGTTGGCTTTCCAACGACACATTAATCAGAGGTCTTTGGACATAGTTATGATCGAAACACTGAATCTGGCAGATTCAGCGAATTTGTCCTACATCATTTACGTGCACACTAACAAACCTATACACATATTTATCCATATATATGCCATTACTTTATATATAAAACATATTTTCGTTAAAAAATGTGTCGATTCCTACGAGACGGAGGGAGTATTTGTTGGCCTTTGTTCTATGAGAGGTCTCTTGTAGTATTGTTGTTGAAAATTCTAAGGGGATGCTTGTTTCAAATTCTTCAATGGTAATGGGAATAAAATTTCATTATCCTACTTTACCCTTACATATGTTGAATGAGAGTTTATGTTGATGGTGGTTATATCATTAATATTGTGCTCCAATTTTGGAAAAATTGACAAAAAAAAAAAAATGTTGTTTTTGGTTGTTGTATGTGGGATTGATTGAGGAGAATGATTATAAGGTGATACGGAGGTAATCAAATGGGGTGATGATTACCTTATTTAGGAGAAAAAACAATATTATGTACCTCATTTATTCTCATTACATATAATAATTATTATGTGTATCTCATTCTCATTATCATTAAAAAAAAAATTTACCAAGCGCCCCCTAAGTCTTCTTGTTATTCTAATAAGTTACTTAATTTCCAAGATATTTTATCTTCTTTTAATACTAGTTTAGATTTTTCTTTTTCAGATTTTCTAGAATTATCTTGTAAGCTATGTCTAACAACAATAGTGAGCAGTTGCATGTCGAATTTATTACTTATGTTTGGTGACAATCTTGATAATCGTCACCAATTTTTATTGTGATGAAAAATTTCACTAATTATTTGAAATAATTAGTGAAAACATAATATTGTCATAAAATTACACTTTTTATAACGTCATATTACGTCACCAATTATCATTAATAGCGTCACATATTATTATTGTGACACACTTATTAATATCGTCATTAAGTATGCAAATTATTTAGTGAAGAATTTCTTATTAATGGTAACAAAATAAAACATTATTAATAAGGAAAATATAATTAAATAGTTGACCTAATTATCTTAATGTATCTTAGTGTATCTTTTTGTTTGTATTTTATTGCCCTGTAATGCCTAATTAGATATTCTCGTATTCCTTCTTTTAATGGGTTGAGGAAAATAATCACAAATATTGTTTTATTCTTTTTCATGCTCCTCACATTTTCTGGCAGATTGCACATCACTTGTTCATCATTGTGAAAAAATTGTGTCTTGTACACCAACGTGCATATGATTTTTTTTTTATTATTATCAATTTTATTATTATTATTATTTTAATTATTTGTTACATACTCCCATTATTTTTTTCACTTTTCTCCATCACATTCTCTATAATATATCAATATTTTATAATCTTAATAACATTTTTGTTAAACAATAACAAACAACATGCAGTGAAACAGAAAAAATATTGTTGATAGGCGAACTAAAGTGAACTACTAATAAAGGATTACAAGGATAAATAACCTAGGCTGAGGAGCTGGCCAGCATGGAGGCTGGGGAGCTCGTCAAGAGCTGGCCAACATGGAAGCTGAGAAGCTCGGCAGGAGCTGGCCAGCATGGAGGCTGAGGAGCTCGCCAGGAGCTTGCCAGCCTGGCCCCGTGCCACGATGTCTGCTTAGACCAGGTCAACACCAAGAGTAGCAAGGGAGCTAGCCCAGACGCAGGGGAGCTAGCCCGGACGCAGGGGAGCTCGCCCAGACGCATGGGAGCTAGCCCAGACGCTGGATGACATGACAAGAGTCGACCAACACCAGGAGAGAGAGAGCTCGCAGGGGAGCTCGCCAAGGAGCTCGCCCATACCCGAGAGACCAAGCTGAAGTCATCCACCACCACACTACCCCGAGATGGCACAAGGCAATGGAGCTCGCAAAGAAGCTCGCCCAAGTCCGAAGTATGGACAATAGCTATATAGGGAACTAGTAGTGATGTAGTAGGACGAAGCAATGTAATAGAAACATAGTAGCGATTAAAGACATGTGTCAAAGACACTTGTCAGCACCTAAAGCCAAGTAGGCTCACAAGGTGCCACCTCACAACATGCAAACCTATAAATAGGTCTCATGTACACATTTTCTCTCTCTAAGTTGATAATTTCAGCAACACTTTCTCTCTCTAAGTTGATAATTTCAGCAATGCTTTCTCTCTCTAACTCTCACCACTTTCTCTCTCTACATTACAAATGAAGAACACAATTTCATAGTTATTGTTTGGTGGATTTTCAAGCTATAAACAGTCACTAAATTATTACATTAACGAAATTCATCAACAATTTGGCGCTAGAGGAAGGGGTCTGAACCTCCGAATTCATAAATTGAGAGAAAAATTGTGAGGGTTTGAAGAAAACTTGAAGGTGTTCTTAGTTTAGCTCAAGAACACTTAAAGATACACTAAAAATTTCCAGTTTCCAGCTTATTTCCCAATATTTTGGACTAAAACAGGACAAAAAAAAAGGACTTTAAACGCATGTGTGTTAGTAGATAAACCAGATTCTGGACAATCTACTTGCATGCAAGCCTAGAAAGACCTTGATCAAACATACCTTTGCTGGAAATTGATGAACTCGGCGAGCTACCACCCCCGACGAACTCGACGAGCTACCACCCCCGACGAACTCAACGAGCTACCACCCACGACGAGCTATTACCCAGACTTGACCATATAAAAAAACAACACCTCGGCAACTAAGCGAGCTCACCAGCGGAATGAGACCCAACGAGCTCCTCAACGAGCTGAGGCAACCCAGGCGACCCAAGATGGATTGAACCCAGCTCTCCGTAACATTCTCAATGATCCCGACGAGCTCCAGCACATCATCGCTGCGCTTCAAAGGCTACAACAGCAGCAGAAGCAGGGTAAGCTAGCCCGGGCGTCCCAGCGAGCTCCCACCAATAATGCCAGGGAGCAAACCACCCGGCGCACACAGGCGACACAACCAAGGGAGCATGCTGGCGAGCTCCCCATTGAAAAAGAGGTGAGCTCCGCAGGAGCTCGCCAGCACCGAAATGCTGCTAGGAAGGCGAAGGTTGTAGATAGGCTTAGCTCGCAAGGTGGGCGAGCTACTGCTTACACCGAGGTTTCAGCGACCTACCAGTCCAAGGAGGTTCTCCAGGGCAGACTGGGATCCCGACGAGAGGAGACAATCCAGGAGTCTGTGCCCACTACGTCCCATTGGGAGGAGTCTGATCTACGTCCACGTAGGTCCGCACACGAAAGGGTAAGAAGGCCAGCCTTCCGATAGACTTGGCCCACATGGCGCCCGCCAGTTCCAGCACATCACAGAGGGGCTACCCCAGAGCGAAGGACTGCAGGGTCGTACATCCATGAGACGTATGGTCCTTGAACAGCCCGCACATAATGTATCTCACGATGATGAGCTGGCAATCCTGAAGAAATCGGTGGAGCAGCTGCAGATGCAGATAGCTGCCAAAAACGGCGGGGTTGATGCCACTGCACTTCCGGTGTCACCATTGGCACCTTCCATCTTGAGAGCACCGGTGCAAAAGAAGATATAGTTCCCGGTGATGGTCGCGTACGAGGGAGAGTCCGATCCGAAAGTGCACATCTCAAAGTACGTGGACTTCATGATCTCAGTAGGAGCGTCAGATACCACCTAGTGCCGAAACTTCTCTCTAGCCCTCGGGGACTGAGCCCACCGATGGTTCTCATCGCTCGCCCCAAGGTCGATCCAGTCTTTCGGCCAGCTTACACGGGAGTTCCTGGCCTATTTCTCCAGATACGGGTCCTACCTGACCTAGAAACACCGACTTGCCAACATCTACCAGGGAGACAACGAGTCGGACAAGCAGTACCTTGAGCGGTTCCACAAGATTTTGCTGAAAGGTGAGCCTGTCAGCGAAGACACGAAGATAGTTGCGGTCAAGGCCGGGTTGAAGAAAGGGACCGAGCTATGGGAAAGAAATGCACCTGTCTTGCCCAAACACCTACGCAGAGTTCCGACACAAAGCAGGGGTGTACATCGCTATGCAGAAGGCATTACTGAAGGAGGTCAGTAGCACCGGAATGAAGTCTGGGGGCATTTACAAGGCCCCTAGAAATTCGAAGGCATTCAGAGAAGAGGACGAATTCAAGAAAAAGCTGAACCAAGTGCTGACTGTCTCCGTTGATCATGTGTTTGCAGCTGTCAAAGATAGAGCAATGCTGAGTGAACCGAGGCAAATTCAGCAAGACCGTGCCAAGATGAACCCCAACAAATTTTGCGCTTACCATCAGTCCATCGGACACTTCACTAGTGAGTGATGTGACCTACTCAAACAACTTCGGAAATTCTATGAGGATGGTAAGCTAGCCGAGTTTGTGAAGAGGGCCCCGACAAAGAGAACCAGACAGGTAAGGGGGAATGAGGACTCAGATGACGAAGAAGAAGATGAGGATCGACGTGGCCCAAACAACAGACATTGAGGACCTCGGATGAGACCAGTCGGAGGCCTAGAAGATGGAAGTTGTGCCATCTAAAAAAAATGTAGGTACATGTGCTTGAAGACGGGGAACACCCTTCGGCAGACGAGCCCAACATCCTAAACATCATCTCACTCGAAACTGAGTTGATGGAGATAGGCGATCAGCCGTAAGAGGCACAAATTGCCCGAGTGCAGGAACCAATAGAGGACTCACAACCGGCACCCATGGAGGAGGATAATGAAGCTCAAGCTGTAGAACCAGTGGGAGATCGAGAACCAGTGCATATGGAAGTTGATGAAGCTCCCCAAGTTGAAGAACCATCCAACCCAGTCCCTCAAGCAGTGAAGGATGTCTAAGAACCTGCCGAAGTTGGAGAAGGAAGTGATGACCTCGAACCCCGAGTAGGTCACGAGCCAATGACGAAGGAGGACTGAGATGAGCTCACTGGCAATCCAAGGCGGGAGAACAAGAAGAAGAAAGCCACCCCCCTTGAAGGAGTTAAAAGCAATTCAGGTGGACCCCGATAGAGGTGACTTGGAACTGTTCATCGGTTCTAAGTTATCAGGGCCGAACCAAAGCAGGATGGAGTTGCGATACTCAACCATGGAGGAGCTAGCATACATACTAGTGGAGGTGTTGACAATGTTCCCAATAAAGCAGATACTGCACCAGCCGGACACTGCAGGGCGCTTGTTGAAATGGTCACTAGAAGTTAGCCAATACGGTATAACCTACGCACCCCAAACAGTGATCAAGGGACAAGCGCTTACCGATTTTATCGTCGAGCTAACTTTCCCACAAGATCCGACGAGGGGTCGTATAGCTCCGTGGCACCTCTATGTAGACGGATCATCAACTACACAGCAGCAAGATGGCGAAGATTGGTGCAATTCGATCGAAAAATACTTGAAGGACGGATCGGTCCTAGAAGGTGCGAGGGAAGCTAGTCGGTTAGTAAAGCAAGTAGCCAGATACACGTTGGTGGATGGCCAACTATATAAACGTGGATTCTCTCTACCTCTACTCAAATGCTTATCAGAAAAGCAAGGGTTCAAGGCGTTAGAAGAAATCCACCAAGGAATCTGTGGGAGTCACGCTGGGGGGCAAACTTTGACATACAAGACGATCAGATAGGGATACTACTGTTCAAGCTCAGAATCCGCAAGGACTTAAGTCCTAAAATGTTATTATCTAAAGCTCAAGGCAAAGGCCAAAGTGTCCAGGTTAGCAAAGGTGTCCTTCTTAAAGGATCACTAAGTGCCCACTGCCCAAAGATAAGAAAAAGTTCACAACAGACGATTTAAAACGTCTAAGGCAAGGTTTTTAAAACCCGAACGCCCAAGTGAACAACCAAGCACAACTCGCTGCCCTAAGCGGCGTAAGACGAGCAATTCGCGGCCCCAAGCGGTGTAAGATGAACAAATAAGTGCCAAATAAACAAGTACGATTCGCTGCCCGAAGCAGCGTAAGATGAACGATTCACTTCCCTAAGTGGTATAAGACGAACAATTGTGTACCCATAATAAATAAATACGAGCTACTTAAAGATAATAATGTGCGAAAAACAAATAGAAGCCAAATTAGAACAGTGAAGTTAGGAGTTCGCCTACACTCGAGCTCTCACCCACAGGGGCAAATTAGCTCGCCCACACATTAGAAGTACCATGACGTGGACGAGCTGGGGGGCAAATGTTGATAGGCGAACTAAAGCGAACTACTAATGAAGGATTACAAGGATAAATAACCAAGGCTGAGGAGCTGGCCAGCATGGAGGCTGAGGATCTCGTCAAGAGCTGGCCAGCATGGAAGCTGAGAAGCTCGCCAGGAGCTGGCTAGCATGGAGGCCGAGGAGCTCGCCTGGAGCTCACCAGCATGGCCCCATACCACGACGTCAGCTTAGACCAGGTCAACACCAAGAGTAGCAGGGGAGCTAGCCCAGACGCAGGGGAGCTCGCCCGGACGCAGGGAAGCTAGCCCAGACGCAGGGGAGCTCGCTCAGACGTAGGGGAGCTAGCCCAGACGCAAGGGAGCTAGCCCAGACGCAAGGGAGCTAGCCCAGACGCTGGATGACATGCCAAGAGTCGACTAACACCAGGAGAGAGAGAGAGAGAGAGAGAGAGAGAGAGAGAGAGAGCTCGCCCTCCTACAGGGGAGCTCGCCCATACCCGAGAGACCAAGCTGAAGTCCACCACCACACTACCCCGAGATGGCATAAGGCAATGGAGCTCGCAAAGAAGCTCGCCCAAGTCCGAAGTATGGACAGTAGCTATATAGGGAACTAGTAGTGATGTAGTAGGACGAAGCAATGTAACAGAAACATAGTAGTGAGTAAAGACAAGTGTCAAGGACACTTGTCAGCACCTAAAGTCAAGTAGGCTCACAAGGTGTCACCTCACAACATGCAAACCTATAAATAGGTCTCATGTACACATTTTCTCTCTCTAAGGTGATAATTTCAGCAACACTTTCTCTCTCTAACTCTCACCACTTTCTCTCTCTATATTACAAATCAAGAACACAATTTCATAGTTATTGTTTGGTGGATTTTCAAGCTATAAACAACCACTAAATTATTACATTAACGAAATCCATCAACTGATATATTATTATTTGTACTAAAAAATAACTTTCATTTTATATAATATAACTGATACATATATTGAATAACTCAATATAATCTCGAGGAGCAAAGATCAAACAGCATAAATGTATATTGTGTGGTAGGGTTGTAAACGAATCGAATTGAATATCAGAATTTTGTATTTGTATTTGAATAATAAGCGAATAGAATCGAATATTTGTAAACGTATTCGAATCATAAAATTTCAATACTAATATCATAATTTGAATACGAATACGTAATCGAACCAAAAGTATTTGATTCATTTACGACCCTCGAGTGAGAGTTTGAAATATAGGTGCATATGGTATCTAGATTATTATCTAATGAGCTTATATCCTTAAAATAATAGTAATTAGAGTAGCCATAAATTTCTAATGGTCTATAATCTTAAAATAATAATAATAATAATAATAATAATAATAATAATAATAATAATAATAATAATTATACTAACTATTACCATTACAATATTTATAAAAAAAAAATTTAATCGAATATTTATGAATATCGAATCGAATATCATAATTTTGTATTCGTATTTGAATAATAATCGAATCGATCGAATCGAATATTTGTAATCGAATTCGAATCATAAAATTTAAATTATGAATATCAAAATTCAAATGCGAATACCGAATCGAATCAAAATTATTTGATTCGTTTACAACCCTACTGTGAGGCTAAGAAGGTACGAGCATCGACAGCTGTTTTTTGGATATATGGATTGAATTACTCAAACACTCAAAATTATTCCAACTCCTAAAATTTTCTAAAATTTGGAAGTTATTTAAATTCTTAGTTCTCCAAATCTCAACCAAGTTTGTAATTTTCATCTTACTTATTTGTAATATGATTTTTAGTTTTATTTTCATCACATATTCCAAATTAATTAAATTTTAATTTTAATTTTGTGTGGTAATCCTTTTTCATTAATTAGAAATTAATAACAAAAAATATTTTTATTAATTAATTTTAAAATAAAAAATAATTATTGATAATAAATAATAAATTAAATAAAAATAAATAATATAATATAATATTAATTGATGCTTACTGATAAAAAAAATAGATATATAATAAATCGTGTAGATGGATAAAAAAAATTTAATTAATTGACACAAATTTGAGGGGACCCTTCTACTTGTGTGAATGGGTTGAAGACACGCAAGCAAGATTACTGCATAGCACACACATGTACACAAGGGTTCAACACGTACACCACAAATGACACACGTGTCTCTATACCTTTTCCTATAAATATAGAAAAAATATAGATAAATATATTTATTTAGAGAAACTTTTTATTTTAAAGTGGTATAATTAGATTTGTGTTCTGTGATTTAGATTTAATGTTCGAGTGTCTGATAAAAAATCATGTACAATATAAGTTTGTTTATATTTAATTATTTATTTTTCTAAAGAACATTCATGTATTAGAATGGATTGTTTTTACTAAAAATTAGTATTACTTACTTTACTAATGAAAATATTAATTGTGTTGAAGTAAAATTTATAATACCCAGTAGGGCTTTTCTACAGTCAGGAAGGGGTTTCGTCCTTCCTGACGTCAGTAAACCAATAGAATTTTGACAAATAATATTACATTGCCCTAGGCGACATAGTTTCGCCCTAAGCCAAAAAAATAACTTTTAAAAATTAGAAAATAAAAATTACTGAAATAACCTTTTATAATTTTTTAAAAATTATTATTTTTCTAATTTTTAAAAGTTATTTTAATTAAAATATTATTATATCTTAATATATTTTAATAAAATTAAAATTTATGTTTTCAAAATTAATTCTTACACCCATTGCGGCCGGACCCAGCCCGGCCTGAGCCCGAGTGGCCCGACGGGCCTAGCGGGCCGGGCTAAATAGACTCGGTTCTTTTCGGGCCTGTATTTTTTGGAGCCATATTTAAAAAACCCGGGTTTCAGGGCAGGATGTGCCCAAAAAATACAGGCCCGAAAAGAACCGGGCCTATTTAACCCGGCCTATCGGGCCACTCGGGCTCAGGCCGGGCCGGGCCTGGTCGCAATGGGTGTAAGAATTAATTTTGAAAACATAAATTTTAATTTGATTAAAATATATTAAGATATAATAATATTTTAATTAAAAGGATAATTTGGTAATTTTAATTTTATTTAATAATATTAATTAATTTTTTTAACAGTGCGATCGTCTTATGCATAGTGCAATCGCCCTAGTGCAAAGTGCAATCACTTCAAAATAATATTGTACGTTAGATTATGAATCTAACGGTATTTAGGGGGTTTACTGATGTCAGGAAGGGCGAAGCCTTCCTGACCATAGAAAGACCCTACCCAGTATAATATATTTATAATGCATATTCCAAAATTCCAATATATAGTGAAGCAAAAGAAGTATATCATTATTTATATTAAAAAAGTAACGCTCATTTTATACAATTTAAGTGATACACATATGAAATAATAATATATAATCTCCTTTAAAAAAAAACTTAATATATAATGCGGAGGAGCAAAGATCAAACGACATAATTAATTTTGGAATTTAATGTCAGTGAGGCTAAGAAGGTAGGAGCATTGGCAGCTCTTTCTTTGGGTATATGGATTAAATTAATTAAGAAGAGATGGAAAGGTTTGAAAATTGAAAAAGAAAATAAAAATCGGGCTACCGAGCCGGTTCGAACAAAAAAAAATTCTGTTTTATACGGGCCGCCATATACTCAAACCTAACTCTGTAAATTACAGTATTAAACGGGCCGGCAAGCCATGCCGCGGCCCGTTTAATATCTCTATCGGTGAGGCTAAGAAGGTAGGAGCATTGACAGCTGTTTCTTTGGATGGATTGAATAAATTAAGAAAATATGGAAAGGTTTGAAAATAGAAAAAGAAAACAAAAAAGGTCCAATAGCATTGCCTTGATATCTTTGACGGTGATTCATATCTTTTAAGATAATGGATGTATTGATTATTGGGGATTAATATCAAAATCGTTCCATAATTTTTTTCGGTCCAATAGCATTGTCTTGATATCTTGGAGGGTGATTCATGTCTTTTAAGATAATGTAAGATAATGGATGTGTTGATGATTGCATAATTAATAAAGATTAATACCAAAATAGTTTCATAATTTTTTTCGATCCAATAGCATTACCTTGATATATTGGAGGGTTGTTGATTCATATCTTTTAAGATAAAGTAAGATAATGGATGTGTTGATGATTGCATAATTATTGCATAACAGTCAAACACACACAACACGCTTGTGTCTGATCTATACTTTCAGTTCTCCTATATATATATATATATATATATATATATATATATATATATATATAT
>JAPKLY010003056.1:0-13206 GCA_026898435.1 Prunella vulgaris | reverse complement strand
TTATTTGCACAACGAGCCAATTCTTTTAGTACAGTAGACAGAAATTTGTTGAACAAAAGCAAAAAAAAAAAAAAAAATTAGCACAAACAAACCAAAATTTCCACGACAGATTAAATTTTGTTGCACAAAAGCGATAATATATTTAGCACAAATATATTCGTTTTTAACACAATAGACATAAATTTTATTGCACAAAAGTGAAAATATACTTAGCACAAATATATTTGTTTGTAGCACATCAGATATAAATTTTATTGCACAAAATATACTTAGCATAAACGAGCCAAATGTTTTAGCACAACAGATAGAAATTTTATTGCACAATGAAATATAACTCTGCACAAACAAGAAATAAATTCTGCACATACATATAATAAACTTTGCATAAGCCTGAAATTTACAAATTATACAATATTCACCCCATTACACAAAATTACATTCCAAAAAGTCAAAATTACATCTCAAAATTTATACAATATTCACCTCTATTCTTGAAGCTCAGATTTTCAGTCCTCCATTGAAGCTCTGTTTGAAGCCTGCAAAAACTGAACCCAAAAATTGCAACAAACAACCTCACTAATGCCATTAAACCTTTTACTCAAACTATCAAATCACACCATTGAAGTCGACACTTGGGCAAATGATGAAACTTAGTGGTCAGAAGATTAAATGATTCCCTCAATATAGGTCTTTTTGGATGGTATGTTTCCAATCTGGATCCTTTACTTGAAATAAATCTACATTCCACTACAAAGCCCTAATTAAAGCCACCATATCAATGGACGAAGAAAAAAAATTGGGAAAAGAGAAAAAGAGAAAACTCATATGAAATTGGAAGCCACACGCTGTCTCCGTCTCCTTCGCCCATAATTCAGTTATCGGCGTTCTCTCTCCTCCACCACGCATTCCCGTCGCCTGAAGCTACTCACGGCGCGAGGCCAACGATCTCTGCCACGACGCACTCTGTCGCCGTCCTCCCTCGACAAAGAGTCATCGCCGTCCTCCCTCCGCGAAGTCGTCGCCGTCCTCGCAGCGAACGCCCGTCGCCTTCTCCCTTCCCCTTTTTCTCTCTCTTTCCTTTCCTCCCCTCTTCCTTTTCTCTCTTTCCTTTCCTCTCTCTCCTCCATTCTCTCTCGGTTTTAAATTACAAAATGTGAACTGATTTGTAAATCATTTGAATTGGTAAACCTATTTTAAAGTTGCATCCAATTTAGAACCTCTTTGTAATAAACCCATGAATGAATTTAGGGCTCATTTGATTCGTAAGATAATAGTATCTATTCGTAAAAAATATGCATGTATTTGGCGAATAGATATTTTTATCTTACGAACCAAATGAGCCCTTAGTATTTATGGTAAATTTAATATAATAAAAATCATATAACTTATTAAATATGCATACATATAATATAACCTCCATGTATTAATAGAAAATAGTATTTCTTTCGTCATACAAAAGTTTGTGTACTTTTTTTTAGCTTGTCCGACAAAAATTTGTATATTCTCATTATGAAAATATTCATTTAAATTTTCCCTTTCTAATCCTCTACCTCGCAGTCTTCACCCTATAAAGTCTACTCATTATATTTTTTTAACAAAAATTGTGCCCCTAAAAGCAGTGCTAACTTTTGTAGGTTCTACTTTTGTTTCCTTGAAAGTTTTTAATGTTCTTTGGGGGCATAAACCAAAAAATAAATAAAAATTAATGACTAGAATGTGTAGGGAGAAGATTTTAAGGAATATTCAATTTTAGGAGTATACAAACTTTTATGAGATAAATTAAAAAGTTATACATAGTTTAAGATGGAAGTAATAGTAAAAAGAATTATAAATTTCAATTTAAACTTTTATTATAATGGAATTTATTATATAATTTCACATTTATAAAATATATATTATTGAATTTTGTGCATCACACTGGAGAATAGCTAATATGAATTAACATCACATGCAGTATGTCATAGTGAATGAACTAAAATCATAGTATATGAACTAATACCACACTGTATCTGTACCAACATTAAACTATATATGAAAATGAGTATTACTGCGTAAAATAGAATATGTTGTTCACAAAATTATTACTGTGAGTATTACTCACATAATATCTACTCTAAACATTTTATTTCTGTAAGTTTGTACTATATTGTTCATTTTACTTTCAATTATAGCAAAAGCAACATTATTTTTTGTTGTTTTTTACTCGAAACTATCACTTTTTCATGAATAATATATATGTGCAGGAAATTACAATTAATGGCTATGGCAAAATTTAAGCATAAATAAAATAATGTACAAATTTATAAAATTAAAACAGACAATTTTAACTTTTGGGCCGATTTGTGGAAAAAGAGAAAAGTAAAATTAACTTTTAAATTAATTGTGTGTAAAATGAGTTGAACTCATCATATTTAATTCAAATCAAGGTAAATATAAAAGAGTATGTCTTGGATTCAAAAATCCAATCCGAATGAAGGAATCTTGGATTTAACTCCACATATATTTTCTAACTATACCTTGTACCACTTCAATGATAGGTACTCATTAATTAAATGAAATATGAATATAAAACTGCCTCATGTTAATTAGACTTCCCATTTATTAATAAAATATTACTATTTCTATCTCAATTCTTTATTTTTTCTTTTATTATATTCTCTTCACAAAAAATAATGAAAGTGGAAGAAAGATACGAGATAGAGGGAATATCATTTTTAAAAATAATAAGATTTTAATAATAAATAATGAATTTTTTATTTAAATAATTATCATTTTTATTAATTTTTTTTTTTAAAAAAAGTGATAAATTTTTATTAATAATTGTAGGTCTCATGACATGAACAATATCAAACGAAACTTACTCTTAATTAATTAACAAATGACTATTAGAAAATTATTAAATAAATAAACTAATCATACATTTCTTTTTACAAATTTAAATTTATAAGAAGACGGTATATTTGTTTTTAATATTAATCTATCCTCATTAATGGATTGAGTTGTTGTTTTTTTTTTAACAGTCAACTTTATTACGTCGAAGATTGATCAGATCTAATAAATGGGCAAATTTATTGAAATATGGATTTTTTTAATGATAATTATCAAAATAGGAAAAAAATGAAAAGGTGTAGCAAAATGAAGCTAGTTGGTTTTACAATTACCGACTGGTGAGGTGGCATGAGCACAAATTGTTAGGAGTAGGTAGGTGGCAGGGGAATATCCAGTCGAGAATAGGCAAACCGACTGGAAGGGTGTGGCTGATGTGTGAGAGAGAGAGAGATTTACGATATTTTACACTTTTTTTAAACAATGTATTTTTTTCAGGACATAAAAATGACCATGGATATGGTGCCCCAAAATTGGAGAAATTCGTACATTAAATTTGCAAATGATTTGGTTGATAACATGTCATATATATATATATATATAGCCATGTGATAGTAGAGATATGTTATCTGATGATTATTGATTCGATACGATTTCATTTCATAATTATCTTTATGAATCTTTTAAATTCTTCTCATATTGAGAAAAATAGTTTGGTTCAGGAATATGATGTTCCTGAAAATCTTGATTTACTCAATAAATGGAGCATTCCAAAGATTGAACCTAGAACGGTTTATAAATCTGGAATTTTTTAAAAAATTAGTTTCAAACAAGTTGTTAAAACAACTGAGTCTTCAGTCCCTCTTCATGAGGAAGAAATGGTTTTAAAATTATTAAACTACCATGATATTTCTCCTTATATGAAGGGGTATAAATTCATCCATATTGGATGTGTTCAAGTCGCCTTTAGACCTTTAACCCTTAAAGGGTTACCAGAAAGTTTTCTAGCCACTCTGAGAGATGGTAGAAATCTTAACTGGAAACAATCTCTCATGGGAATTATTGAGTCCAGTTTAGCTTTAGGACCCGTTTATTTCAACGCGTATCCTAATCTCTCTTTGTCTTTATCTGACAACAATATCCTTGATGCTTTAACATTAAATGTTAAAACACATGGCTATAATTATATGTCTGGATCTGAAATTATGTGTATTTGTTATCACATTTATTTCAAACCTTTACATACCCTTAATCCAAATTGTACTAGGGTAGATAAGGATAAAAACGAGACTATTCTCATTGAAACAAACTTTCGAAATTCCAATGTTAGTACTCGTAGATCTATTAAATGGGACGAGATTATTTTCCCAGATAATTGGATTCTTGAACATTTTGTTCCTAAAATCCCTTCACTTAATAGTGATTTCCACCATATTACTCAAAGTAATAATGGTATTGTTAAGATTGGTTTTCAAAATAACCAAAGAAGAAATTCTTCTTTCACTAGATCTATGTCTGGTTACAATTTATTTTCACCTCTTGATTATGAAGTCAATATTCCTTCTACTTCAATAGTTTCTACTTCTTCTTTGAAAGAAGAAAAGTTTTATCAAAACAATGATTTTGAAAATGATAATATTATTGTTAATAAAAACAATATTGTTCATAGTGAAACACTTCCCGAAACAATTTCGGAATGTGATTTTTCTGTTTAAAATAATTTTTGAACCAATTTTGGATTTCAATAAAGGCTCCTTAAATAGAGCCCATATCAATGAAGAATTTAATGATCCAAAATGGGAAAAATTTAGAGTTTGGTA
Organism: Prunella vulgaris; assembly: GCA_026898435.1. Taxonomy (NCBI): domain Eukaryota; kingdom Viridiplantae; phylum Streptophyta; class Magnoliopsida; order Lamiales; family Lamiaceae; genus Prunella; species Prunella vulgaris. The sequence continues at coordinate 8,560 of JAPKLY010003056.1, read as the reverse complement.
TTTTAACTCTTTCCCAAGAGATGAATTATCTTATTTTGTTGACAAATTCTATGAATTTTGTAAAAAACAAAACAAAATACTTTATTTTGTTCCTTGGTTTATAAAAACCTTTTATATTGATCAAATTTCTACAATAGAAAGATCTTTTAAAATTATTTCTTCAGGAGATATTCGAAAATCCGTTTATCCTCCTAATATTCCTTTCCAAATTGAAAAGGAAGGAAAAACTTTAAATTTTTCTCTTTTTTCAACAATTATTGAAAAAGATGTTTTAACCAATATTGCTGAGATTTTTAAGCAAAATATTTTTTGTAATCTTTCTCTTCAAATTCTTAGTGAAGAAATTGTTTCATTACATGAGAAAATTGATTCTCTTCTTTTTCAAAACAAAGATCAGCCTAAGACTGATACTTCTTTTGAAGAAGGAAAAAATCAAGTTATTGCAACTGTTCCTTCTATTCAATCTCCTATTGAGATTAAAGATTTTAAGCTTGAAGCTTCTATTTCTGATCTTGAAAAAATTATTACTGAGAATTTTGGAAAACTTTATATTTCCACTATTGAAAATGATTTTCAAGATGATATGAATAACAGACATATTGAGTCTGGAGAAAATAGTCAAAACAATTTTGACAGTCTTAACAAAATGAGATGGGCAGGTTTCAGAGCTCGCCCCAGAGCTCGAAGAGAGGACCACATGTGATACTCGGGGGTTTGGAAGGTCATCGGTCATTTGTCCTTTGCCCAGATCACGATGCGGGGGGGTACGGCTTGAAGAGTTCTCAGACATAATGTAGGCGTTCGGAAGCAAGGAACAAGGAAGAAGAGAAGGGAGAAATCTGGATTTCTACCTTGGGAGACGTTCGGAGACGCGTCTGAAGCAGAAAGGTGATCGCCAGAAATGTGCTCTGAGAGGTGAGAAAGCAAAAGTGAGGAAATTCCTCATTTCCGCCTATTTATAGACACTGGGCGCAAGCTCGAAATTCCCGAAAGATCAGGGACCTTTTTGCAAAGAATTTGAAAAGTTATTATTATGGGCGCGGGAAACGACACTGAGGGAGACGCATGCGACATCTCGAATTCCACCCACAGGAGAGCTCCCCTGAGAGTCATATGCCAGCTCGCCCACACATACCATGAGCCATGATGAAGGCGAGTTGGGGGGTAATTGTTGATGGGCGAGCCACTCGAGGTAAATCAGAGAATCAAGGGGTCGCCTCTGCCATGCTGGAGCTCGCCCAGGGCTCGCCCATACCCTCGTGAAGATCTCGCCAGGGTTCATCATCGCACAACACTCGTAGGCCACGCAAGGCGTTAGGGCTCGCCCTAGAGCTCGCCCGGCCCTTCGAAGCTCGCCTGTGAGCTCGCCCATGAGCTCACCTGTTAGTCAATAGGACCCCGATGGAGCGCTCTTTTTCCCTCCGTCCGGTTTATCCACAAGGGTGATTTACGGCGAGGTTTTTAATGAGGCCCATCCAGTCTAAGGCATAGTGGTAGGACGAGGCATGATAAAGGAAGCAGTGTGAGAGACCAAGACGAGGGTAAGGAACCCTCGTCAACACCGGAAGCCACATAGGCTCGTATGGTGCCGTCTCACACTCACACACCTATAAATAAGACCTCTCTTGTACTATTCACACAATTCTGAAAATCAATACAGTGCCTATTACAATATTTCTCTCTTTAAACTCTCTACTCTCCCTCCTCATATTCTATTCAAGAACCCAAGAATCATAAGATTATTGTTTGGTAGAATTAATTCGTTGTAAAGCCACATAAACAAACATCGATTAGTAAATTCTATCAACAATTTGGCGCTAGAAGGAGGGCGCATGGGTCGAACCTGAAAAATTAAAAATCTCAAGAACGAAAAAGTTAGGGTTTGGTTGAAGATTTGAAGATTTGAAGGTGTTCTTGATAAAACTCAAGAACACTTGAAGATACACATACACCTTCATCCCTTGAACGAAGAACCCAGATTTCCGGACAAAAACCTGAGTTTTTGGATTTCACGAAATCAGCCCGGAACAAGTTTTTAAACGCGCGCGTGCTCACGAGTAAACCAAATTTCGGATAATTCATCACACGCGAGGCTAGATGAAAACTTGCACGGCTCCACCTAAGTTGGACGACCACCACTCCGGCGACCTTCCTCCACTCCGACGACCTTCAGCAAGCTACTCCCTCCGAAACCCAAAAATGGCTAACACTCGAGCCGCCAAGGGACAGGCCTCCACCGCTGCGAAAAGGTCTAAAGGGGGTGATCAAAACCAGGCCGAGGTGGAGACCTCGCGCCAGGTGGTGGAGACCTCACAACCACCTCCCCAGAAGAGCACCACAGCTCCGCGACCCCCGCGAGTTGTGGTGACCCAGGAGGACTTGGCCCTCGCTCTGAGGGACCTGGTCAGCAATCCTGACGAGTTCCAACGCACCATCGCGACCTTACAAAGGTTGCAGCAGCGACAGCAGGACGAGCTCGCCCTAGTACCCAGGCGAGCTCCAGCCTCTGAAACCCGGGAGCAGACCAGGCCCACTCAGGGCACCCAAACCAGAGGGGACTACAGCGTACTCCCCACTGAACAGGAGGCGAGTTCGGCACAAGCCCGCCAGGGTAGGGAAAGGACTGGTAAGGCTAAAATGGTGGAGGAGGGTCCTGCTCCCTACACGGGAAGGGAGTCGGCATACACCGGGGCATTTGGCACCCACCAATCACAAAGGAGGGAAGTCCTCCAAGGCCGTCTGGGCCCAAGATACGAAGAGAATGAGCGTACGGAGGCCCCAGCTGCGTCCCATGGGGACTCCGATCAGCAGCCATGCAGATCAGCCCACGAAAGGCTGAGGAGACCCGCCACCGACCGACTAGGCCCCCACGGCGGATGCCAATTCCAGCCCGCCACTGAGAGGTCACCCCAGAGTGAGGCACCTCGAGGACGTGCGTCCACGAGACGCACGACCTTTGAGCACCCTCCGCCGGAGGTGACCCGAGATGACGAGCTGGCCTCACTGAAAAAGGCCGTTGAAATGCTACAAGCACAAGTAGCAGCCAAGTCTGGCGGACCTGACGCCACGACTCTCCCCACCTCTCCATTGGCACCTGCCATCCTCCGCGCACCGGTCCAGAAGAAAATTCAATTCCCGGTGATGTCCGCATACGAAGGCGAATCGGACCCGAAAGTCCACCTGGCCAAGTACGCGGACTTCATGATTTCGGTCGGCGCCACTGACTCCACCCAGTACCGAAACTTCCCGCTGACCCTAGGGGATCGAGCTCACCGATGGTTCTCTTCACTCGCCCCGGGGTTAATCTGCTCATTTGGCCAACTCTCACGGGAGTTCCTGGCCCACTTCTCTGGGTTCGGATCTTACCTTACCCAGAAACACCGGCTCGCCAACATCCACCAAGGCGAGAGCGAGACCGACCAGCAATACCTGGAAAGGTTCGACAAAATCCTGCTAGAAGGCGAGCCAGTGAGTGAGGATACCAAGGTCATCGCAGCGATGGCCGGACTCAGGAGGGGCACCGACCTCTGGAAGGAGATGCACCTCGTATGTCCCATCACTTATAGCGAATTCCGCCACAAGGCGGGGGTGTTTGTGGCTATGCAGGAGGCACTACTGAAAGAAGTTGGTGCCCACGAGGAAAGGAAGCCCTACGGGAAAAAGTCCGGGGGCGCCTACAAAGCCCCCCGGAACTTAAAGGCCTTTGGCGAGGGAGATGAGCTCAAAGAAAAGCTCAACCAGGTCCTCACTGTCTCCGTCGACCACGTCTTCACTACCGTCAAAGGCAAGGCCATGCTGGAGGAGCCAAGGCGGATCCGCCAGGACCGCACGAAGCTCAACCCCAATAAATTCTGTGCCTACCATCAGGCCATCGGCCACTTCACCAGCGAGTGTCGAGACCTCCTAAAGCAACTCTGGAAATTTTACGAGGAGGGGAAATTGGCCGAGTTCGTGAAAAAGGCCCCAGCTAAGAGACCGAGGTTCGAGAGGAGGGCTACCTCTGATGACGAGGAAGAGGAAGCAGACCAACCTGGTCCCCATCACAGACGGAGGGTACCTCCACAACCTCAGCAAAACATGGAGCCTACTCGAGAACTCTTAGTTCTTGAGGAAGAGATCGGAGCTACCGGAGGTCTCCAGGATGGGGGATCCTCCATATCCAGGAGAAAGAGGAAGGCCGAAATCCGGGCCATAAACCAAGTCCAGGAAGGCAGCTCCGGCCCCTGGTCCATCTCACAGCTCGCTGACGAGCTGACATTTTCTTCAGCAGACCTGGAGGGGGTACTGATGCCCCACAATGACTCAATGGTGATAACCGCCAACATCATGAACGTCCGAGTTCACAGGCTACTTGTGGACACCGGCGCATTCACCAACATTCTCTTCAAATCCACCTTGGATGCCTTAGGTGATTTTGAGTCGTATCTGGAACCTAGCAATGCTAGGATAGTGGGGTTCGGAGAAGCTGTAACCGTCCCCCTAGGTAGTGTTAGGTTGAGCGTTCAGCTTGTATCGGCTGAGGACCCCGAAAGGAGACTGACTAGGCTCATAGATTTCCTAGTTGTCGACCAGCAGTCCTCCTACAACGGGTTCCTTGGTCGTCCGTTTATTAATGAATTCAAAGTGGCGTGTTTGACCTACTACTACTGTTTAAAATTCCCAACTTCAAAGGGTGCCGGAACTATAAGAGGTGACCAGATAAAGGCCCGAGAGTGTTTACTCCAGGTCAAAGACGGCCGGGTCAAAAAAGCGGTGACACAAGTCCACATCCTCGAAGAGGACGTACAGATTCCTGCAGACGAGCCAAACATCCTAGACGTCATCTCTGTCAAAACCGAGATGATGGAGGTAGGCGATTTGTCAGAAATCAACCAAGGCACTGGACCTGTGCAAGACACACAACCGACACCAATGGAGGACTTGGAAGAAACCCAAGTGTTGAGACCTGCGCAGGGGCAGCAGCCTACTCCCATGGAGGTAGCTGATGAGGCCCAAGGTGGGGGACCTGCTGGAGGTCAAGAACCAACACCAATGGACGTTGACCCAACTCCCCAAGTCACCACACCATCCCAAGCTGACAGACCACCGGAGGTGTTCACAGCCGACGAGCTCGCCCAAGCTGAGAGCCAACCCGATGACCTCGAACCGCGCATAGGCCACGAGCCTGCGCGAATGTCACAAGGGGAGTGGGACGAGTTCATCAGCGACCCGAGGTGGAAAAGTTCAAAGAGAAAAGCCACCCCCATGGAAGAGTTGACGGCACTCCCGGTGGACCTGGAAAGGGACTTAGAGCTTTTCATCGGTTCTGAGTTACCTGAACCGTACCGGTCGAGAGTGGAGCTCTTCTTGATGACCAACCTGGACGTGTTTGCCTGGTCTCACGAAGACATGACGGGAATCCCGTTGGAACATGCTTGCCACAGACTTAACATAGACCCGACGAGGAGACCTGTACGCCAAAAACGGAGGAAGTATGGACCAGACAAGTACGCAGCTCTAACAGTTGAGGTGGAGAAGTTGTTAGACAACAAGCTCATCAAGGAAGCTTTGTGTCCGCAGTGGGTCGCGAACCCCGTCCTGGTAAAGAAACACAATGGGACTTGGAGACTCTGCATTGACTTCACGGACCTGAACAAAGCATGCCCGAAGGACAACTTCCCACTACCTCACATTGACCAGCTGGTGGACAGCACCGCAGACCATGAGATGATGACATTCATGGATGCTTTTGCGGGCTATCACCAGATAGCTCTACACCCAGATGACCAGGAACACACGGCGTTCTACACTAACAAGAACATGTATTGCTGGGAAAGGATGCCGTTCGGACTCATCAACACCGGAGCTACCTACCAAAGATTGGTGAACAAAATGTTTGACCAACACATTGGCGAATCCATGGAGGTGTACGTGGATGACATAGTTGTCAAGAGTTTGAGAAAGGAGGACCACCTGGACCACCTGAAACAAACCTTCGACATACTGCGCCACTACAACATGAAGTTGAACCCCAAAAAGACCAGCTTCGGCGTACACTCTGGGAAGTTCCTGGGGCACCTAGTTAGCCAGCGGGGAATTGAGGTCAACCCAACACAGGTCCAATGCATAATCGAGATGGGGATACCCGATTCCGTCCAAAAAATTCAAAGGCTGACAGGGTGCATGGCAGCCCTGAACAGATTCATCTCCAGGTCCGGCGACTGAAATTGCCCATTTTTTGAGGCAATTAAGGCAAACACACGAAAGTACAAAGAGGCGGCCAAGGCCAACAAGCTCCACCTCAAAAACCACTTCGTTTGGACAAGTGAATGCCAACGAGCCTTCCAAGATATCAAAACATACCTGGAGGATACACAGGTTCTGTCGAAGTCAATACCTGGAGAGAAGTTGTATCTGTACCTAGCCGCGTCGGAGGTGGCCATCAGCTCAGTCCTGGTCCGAGAAGAGGCGAAAACACACCTACCAGTGTACTACGTGAGCCAAGTCTTACATGAAGCTGAGTTGCGGTACACCCCAACAGAGAAGCTGGCTTATGCACTGGTGATGAGTGTTAGAAAATTGAGGCCTTACTTCTTTGACCATCCAGTAGAGGTGCTGACAACGTTCCCACTGCGTCAAATACTACAGCGCCCAGACACTGTCGGACGCCTGCTGAAATGGTCACTGGAGATCAGCCAATACGGTATAACCTACGCACCCTGAACAGCGATCAAGGGACAAGCACTTGCCGACTTCATCGTCGAGCTAACTTTCCTACAAGATCCGACGAGGGGGCGTATAGCTCCGTGGCATCTCTACGTGGACTGATCATCAACTAGCATGGCAGCAGGCCTCGGCGTGGTCCTGATCAGCCCAGACAGACAAGTCTTCACCTCCGCAATTCGGTTCGACTTTCGAGCAACCAACAATGAGGCGGAGTATGAAGCGTTGATAGCAGGACTTAGGCTATCATTAGCTGTGGGGGCAACCAATCTTCAAGTTTTCGGAGACTCCCAGCTAATAATATCCCAAGTCCGGGGGGAATATGAGGCAAAAGACCAGCAGATGATGACCTACCAGAATATAACCGCGCATCTGATCTCGATGTTTACACAAGTTTACATCAATCAGATACCGCGGCTAGAGAACACACAAGCAGATGCTCTAGCCCGGCTAGCTACTAGCAACGGCGAAGCCGAATTCACGGAGGTTGTGATCACCACATTGAAAAACCCCTCGACGTCCGATTACAAGATAAATCAAACCTCGAGCGGGGGGTAGGAGGACAGTGAAGGTGGTGAAGATTGGTGCACTCCAATCCAAAAATACCTAACAGACGGAACAACCCCCATGGACACCTGGGAAGCTAGCCGGTTAGTAAAGCAAGCTGCCAGATATACGCTGCTGGATGGCCAACTCTACAAATGTGGATTCTCTCTACCCCTACTCAAATGCCTAACTAGGAAGCAGGGGTCCGAAGTGTTAGAAGAAATTCACGAAGGGATTTGTGGGAGTCACGCTGGGGGGCAAGCATTGGCTTATAAGACGATCAGACAGGTCTACTACTGGCCCACTCTTCGCAAAGATGCCATCAGCTTCGCTCGAAGGTGCCGAAAGTGCCAACTTTTCACACCTAACATCCACTCCCCAGCCAACCAGCTTAAGTCGGTTTTCAGCCCATGGCCTTTCGCGAAATGGGGTATCGACTTGATCCGCCCATTTCCACCTGGCAGAGGCGGTGTAAAGTTTGCTGTCGTAGCAGTAGACTACTACACTAAGTGGGCTGAGGCCGAAGCTCTCACAACCATAACCCAAGAAAGGATGATCGGCTTCATTTGGAAAAACCTGATCTGCAGGTTTGGACTCCCGCAGTCGGTCATCACTGATAATGGAAGGCAGTTCGAAGGACAGAAGTTGAGGGACTTCTGCAGTTCATGGAACATCAAGAAGCACTACTCAACTCCATATCACCCCCAGTCGAACGGCCAAGTCGAGGCGGTGAACAAGATCCTGAAACACATATTGATGCTCCACCTCGAAGAAAAGAAGGGGAGCTGGGCAGACGAACTCCCGAAGGTCCTATGGTCCTATAGAACTTCCTATAGGGCTAGCACCGGGGAGACCCCGTTTGCCCTAGCCTTCGGGACTGAAGCCGTAGTCCCAGTAGAAGTCCAGAACAAGACTTGGAAGGTGGTGGGGTACGATGAAGAAAAGAATGATGAAGCCTTGGCAGTCGAAAAAGATCTGATCGAAGAGACCAGAGCTTCGTCAGAAATGAAAAATGCCACCTATAAGCGCAGAGCGGAAAAATATTACAACTCTCAGGTCCGAGACCGAAAGTTCAAGGTCGGAGACCTGGTGTTAAAAAAGAAATTGATGGCCCCACCATGTGTATTCGGCTCAAATTGGGAAGGATCATTCCGGGTCACTGCAGTCTGGCCAAACGGTACCTATGATCTAAAAGACGCAGAAGGCAAAGCTTCGTTATACACCTGGAGCTCGGTACATCTAAAAAAATTCTACCAATAGACTAGAATCCTGTAATAGACTAGTCGAAGGTTTGCATCAGAAATGTCGATGG
>JAPKLY010003055.1:0-20725 GCA_026898435.1 Prunella vulgaris | reverse complement strand
AATTTGGCGCTAGAAGAAGGGTCCGAACCTCCGTTGATCAAAGAATTTGGTAATTATTCTTCATTTCCTCAAGAACGCCAAGAACACCACTTGAATTTGGTAAATTCTATAGAATATCTTCAATTGTGAGTACTTTTGAGAACAGTTTTTATTCTAAAAAATACAAGCTAGAAAAGATTTCTTGGGAATTTGCTCCCAAAACTCGAAATTCTTACTCGAGAAAATAACGAGACACACATATGATGACTCCAACGATGAATCCCGCACCACCTCGACGAGCCGAAGGTGGAAGGGAAAGGGACCATCCGGACACCGTCAGACAGAACAAGCCCAAACCCCGGCGTTAATGGCGGCCCCGGAGAGACCCCGGATTGAAGCCAGGATCGAATCAATGGTTCGGACTCCCGAGGACATTGAGAGGGCAATGACTACCCTCAAACAGATACAAAGACAACAGCTCGTGGTGGCTCGTCAACCAGTAATTCAAGTTGCCCAGACTGAAACCAGACATGAGACCTGAACAAGCTACTATGCTCAGGAGGAAGAAGCTAGTAGTGGACGTGTCGTGCCAGAAAACTCAAGAGGCAAACAGAAAATGTCTGATCGCCTCGGACCACAACCCCAACGCTCAAACCAGCGACCAGCTGGGCGAGCAAAGTGGCGACCAACTGACCGAGCGAAATGATCAACCTCAGCATCTTGACGGGTCACAAAGTGATAGACGCAGTAACCAAAGTCATCACTCAGAAGGTAGAAGGTCAGAACATTCGCACCATCAAGAGCCTTGCGAGTCTGATGCTCGACATCAACGCAGGCCTGTACAAGAAAGATTAAGGAGACGGGCGTCCGAGAGGTTAGGGCCCAATGCTGCGAGTAACCTCCAGCGACCGCACCGAGAGATCGCCCAAAGTGAGGGACTGCCGGGGGCAGCACGTCATCATAAGGTGCACCCGGAACAGCCTCGAGGAGGGGGATCATCCCGGGGGTCGTCAGTCCTAGAAATAGAAAAATTAAAGAAAGTTGTGGAGGACTTACAACACCAGGTGGCCATCAAAGACAAGGAGAGACGTACATGTCACTTCCAATTTCACCACTGTCACCAGTTATCCTTACAGCACCCATCCAGAAGAAGATACAGTTTCCCTCATTAGTGCTGTACGAGGGAGAGTCTGACCCCAAGGTTCACATCTCAAAATATGCCGATTACATGATCTCAATGGGGGCATCAAACGCGACACAATGCCGGAACTTTCCCTTAACTCTTGGAGACCGTGCACACAGATGGTTCTCAGCCTTGACACCTGGATCAATCCAATCGTTTGGGCAGTTGACCCGGGAGTTCCTGTCCCACTTTTCGGGATTCGGAACATATTTGACACAAAAACATAGGCTGACCAATATTTCACAAGGGACCGAGGAGACCGATCAACAGTACTTGGAACGCTTCGACAAGATCCTTTTGGAAGGTAAGTCGGTCAGCGATGACACAAAGGTTGTGGCGGTCATGGCAGGACTGCGTAAAGGAACGGACTTATGGAAAGAGATGCACCTAGATTGTCCTAGTACATATGCCGAGTTCCGCCACAAAGCCGGGGTCTATGTTGCAATGCAAGAGGCAATGGCCAAACAGTTGAGTTCAGAGGCTGATGATAAGAAGAATGGGAAAAAGCCCAGTGGTAGTGGTTACGAAGCCCCGAAAAATTTGAAATCATTTGGAGACACGGTGGAATACAAAGAAAAACTAAACCAAGTGTTAACTACCACGATTGATCACGTCTTCACAGCTGTGAAAGACCAGGACATGTTAGCCGCACCCCGGAGGATCAGACAAGATCGAAGCAAGCTAAACCCAAATAAGTTCTGTGCATATCATCAGAGTATCGGACACTTCACCAGTGAGTGCCGAGACCTTCTGAAACAATTATGGAAATTTTACGAAGACGGGAAACTTGCCGAATTCGTCAAGAAAACTCCGGGGAAAAGGCAGTGTCAACCAAGACAAGAGGCCTCAGATGATGAGGGTAGTGATGAAGAAGAGAGGGCCCCAAACAGACATGTAAGGAGAGGTCCACCAGCAAGACCGACATATCTGGAACCTAACCGAGAGATTCTTGTGATTGAAGAGATTGGTTCGGCGGGAGGGATGGTGGATGACCGTCTCACATAAAAAAGACAAAAGAAGGCGAAAATTCTGGCGGTCAACTAAGTACAGGAGATGGGGTCCGGATCAAAAGCATCAGCTAAGCCGACTGCAGAATTAATTTTCTCACAAGCAGATCTCGAAGGGGTCCTCACACCACACAACGACTCCCTGGTTATCATCGCCAATATCATGAACACAAGAGTACACCGACTGCTAGTGGATACTGGAGCCTACACGAACATCCTGTTCAAGAAGACACTAGACCAGTTAGGAGATTACGAATCCTATATAGAGGATTGTAATCACAAAATAGTGGGATTCGGAGAGGCTGTGACCGTCCCACTAGGTGTAATAAGATTGCCTGTAGAACTTGTAGAGCTAGAGGACCCGGAAAGGAGGATGACTAGGTTGCTAGATTTTTTAGTCGTAGATCAACCATCCACCTATAACGGGTTCCTTGGACGCCCTTTCATTTCTGAATTTAAAGCCGCATGTTCTACTTACTATTATTGTATCAAATTCCCAACTCTTAAGGGTGTAGGTACGGTAAAAGGGGATCAGAAGAAGGCGCGGGAATGCCTACTAACTCTGAAGAAGCCTGTTACCCAGGTGTTGGTGTTTGAAGACCTGATATCACAACCCTCCCTGGACTAACCGAGCAGTTTGGATGATATCTCGATAGATACTGAAATGATGGGAATGGATCAAACGCCGGAGGACATGGAGATAGATAATGCACTCCAAGAAGACCAGACAGTTGGGGAACAAATGATAAATAACCCGGAGGATCAAGATCAAGACCCCACAACCATAGTCGGAATGAGTGGTGACATGGAACCAACAGTTGTACCAGACGACATCGAGCCTCCATTGGGCTATGAACCAACCCCGGAAGGAGTAGATATGCACCTCGAAGGACCAATTGATGACCCCAGGTGGAAAGATAAAAAGTGACGCTCTACACCAGTTGAGGAGCTCAGATCCATACAAGTTGACCCAAATAAAGAAGATTTAGAACTCTTTATTGGGTCGGAGTTGGAGGAGCCTTATAGAAGCCGGATGGAGGAATTCCTTCGGGCCAATATAGATGTGTTTGCATAGTCGCATGAAGATATGACGGGCATACCAGTTGAGCATGCATGCCATCGTCTCAACATCGATCCCACAAAGTGGCCCGTCCTTCAAAAGAGAAGAAAATATGGACCAGACAAGTATGAAGCGTTGACCGGTGAGGTGAAGAAACTCTTGGACAATAAACTCATAAAGGAAGCACTATGTCCTCAATGGGTGGCGAACCCTATCCTGGTCAAAAAGTCGAATGGAACGTGGAGGCTATGTATAGACTTCACAGATCTTAATGCCGTGTGTCCGAAGGATAACTTCCCTTTGCCTCACATCGACCAGCTGGTAGACAATACGGCGGGGCATGAACTAATGACGTTTATGGATGCCTTTGCAGGTTACCATCAGATTGCCATGCATCCCGATGATCAAGAACATACAGCCTTCTATACAAACAAAAATTTATTTTGTTGGAAGAGGATGCCCTTCGGGTTAATCAATGCCGGCGCTACATATCAAAGATTAGTCAACAAGATGTTCGACCAACACCTTGGTGACACAATGGAGGTCTATGTTGACGACATTGTAGTGAAGAGTCTTAGAAAAGAAGACCATCTGGAGCACCTCAAGCAAGCGTTCGACATCATGAGGGCGTATAACATGAAACTTAACCCAAAGAAAAGCAGCTTTGGAGTACAATCCGGTAAGTTCTTGGGATATCTCGTCAGTCAACGGGGCATAGAAGTCAACCCTTCACAAGTCAAATGTATCCTGGACATGGAACCACCGAAGGATGTACCGGCAGTTCAAAGACTCACCGGATGTCTTGTGGCACTAAACAGATTCATATCCAGATCCGGAGATAAGAATAGACCCTTCTTCGAGTCTATCAAAGGCAAGGGCATCTGCAAAAGAACCGGGAAGACCAATTATGTGTGGACGGATGCTTGCCAAAAGGCGTTCAAAGATATAAAGAACTACCTCAGTAATCCCTAGATCCTGTCAAAGCCGGTACCAGGAGAAAAGCTATACCTATACTTGGCAGCATCGGAGGTAGCCATAAGCTCAGCCTTGGTGCGTGCAGAGGGCAGGACACATCTCCCGATATACTATGTCAGCCAAGTGCTACATGAGGCGGAGCTACGATATTCCCCAATGGAGAAGTTGGCATATGCACTAGTGATGAGCGTGCGGAAGCTCCGACCATACTTCTTCGACCACCAAGTGGAAGTTTTAACAACATTCCCCTTGAGACAAGTCTTACATAGACCCTATACTGCCGGACGATTGTTAAAGTGGTCACTAGAGGTTAGCCAGTATGGTATAACATACGCACCCCGAACAGCGATCAAAGGGCAGACTCTAGCAGACTTCATAGTAGAGCTAACCTACCCTCAAGATCCGACGAGGGGACGTATTTACCCATGGCACCTCTTCGTGGACGGCTCAGCAACAAGTTCCACAGCCAGAGCGGGTGTCCTCCTGGTAAGTCCCGACAAACAAGTGTTCACCTCAGCAATAAGATTCGACTTCCTAGCAACCAACAATGAAGCCAAATACGAAGCACTTATTGCGGGATTGAGACTATCGTTAGCTGTGGGGGCAACCATACTTCAGATTTTCAGAGATTCACAGCTAATCGTATCTCAAGTCTGAGGTGAGTACGAGGCAAAGGACCGACAAATGATCATCTACCAAAGGATCGTTGCGCACCTGATATCAAAGTTCGAGCAAGTGTACATTGAACAAATCCCTCGGCTAAAGAACACCCAAGCAGATGCTTTAGCTCGGTTAGCTACAAGTACCGGAGAACCAAGCATCTCAGAAGTGGTGGTCACAAAGCTAACTAATCCTTCAACATTTGATTATGTTAATCAAGTGTTGAAGAGGGGGCAACAAATAATCAATAGCCAGCAACAGTCTACCGATGATTGGCGAACACCTATCAGTAAATACTTGTCCAACGGAGAACAGCCGGGAGATCGAATTGTGAAACAAGCTGCTAGATACACAATGGTCGAAGGACAATTATACAAGAGAGGAATCTCGCTTCCATTACTCAAGTGTCTTTTCTCGGAAGAAGGTCAAAAGGTGTTAGAAGAAATCCATGAAGGGATATGTGGAAGCCACGCCGGGGGGCAAGCCTTAGCCTACAAAACTATTAGGCAAGATTACTATTGGCCAACACTACGAAAGGACGCTATCAGATATGCTAAGAGGTGTTTGAAGTGCCAACAGTTCGCTCCAAGCATTCATACCCCGGCACAAGAATTGAAATCAGTGTACAGTCCATGGCCATTCGCTAAATGGGGTATCGACTTGATCTACTCATTCCCTCCCGGAAAAGGTGGAGTAAAATTTGTAGTGGTGGCTGTGGATTATTACACCAAGTGGGCCGAAGCAGAAGCATTGACGACTATAACCCAGAAAAAATGATAAACTTAATTTGGAAGAACCTGGTGTGCAGATTTGGGTTGCCACAGTCGATCGTCACGGATAATGGGAGGCAGTTCGAAGGAAGTAAGTTAAGAGACTTTTGCACATCTTGGAACATCAAGAAGCATTACTCAACACCATATCATCCTCAATCGAACTGACAAGTTGAAGTAGTGAATAAAATCTTGAAACACATCCTAAAGATCCGGTTAGAAGAAAGAAAGGGCAGTTGGGCCGATGAGCTTCCGGAAGTCTTATGGACTTATAGAACGTCCTACAGAACAAGTACAGGGGAAACACCGTTCACGATGGCTTTCGGAGTCAAAGCAGTCATCCCGGTGGAAGTCCAACATCGAACATGGAGGATAATCAAATATGATGAAGAAGCAAATGAAGATGATATGGCGATAGAAAAAGATTTGATTGAAGAAACAAGAACTTCGGCAGAATTGAGAAATGCGGTCTATAAGCGATGGGCCGAAAAGTATTACAATTCATAAGTAAAGGATAGAAGATTCCAGATTGGCGACCTGGTGATGAGAATGATACTAGCAGCCCCGACGGGAGTGTTTGGTCCGAAATGGGAAGGTCCGTTCAAAGTAACAAAAAGTTGGCCAAATGGGACGTATGACCTGGAGGATATGCATGGCAACCCTTCGGCATACACGTGGAATGCGGCGCATCTCAAGAAATTCTACCAGTAAAGACTTGTGTAAATTTTCCAAGAAAACCTTGCTCGCCCAACATGTATAGGGGCAAGCAGGTCCGTGTTAGATGAAGACAAATCTATAAAGTTATTATTGTGTTAAATAAAGAGGAGGTTTCCTTTCAAATTGGTGTGTCAAAAAATGTCTTTAGTTATAAGCTCCAAAGACTTACGAGTCCACAATAAAGGCAAGGTACTGAGACTAACCCAAAGGTTATACCATTAAAGGAGAGTCCTTACCAATCAATAAGCCTACATCGAAAGAGATGAAGAGTAAAATGTGTAAATTCGCAATTTCGTAAAAGGAAAAGTAAGACGAATCAATTGAAACACCATACATAAAAAACGAGCACTAAATAACTAAGACAAAAGTATCTACAGCAAAGCAAGTATAAGCAACCTTAATAAAAGGGAAATAGCAAGTTCATTAATATCAAAAGGAGGTTCAAGTACATGTGGGGCGCCTTCGAGGGCGAAAAAGCAAAAGTTTCAAGCATCGCGAAATTACAAGTAAAAACGTCTTCAAGGACGATTGAAACAAAAAGAGAAGAGATCCCCAATGCTTTACTGGTCGCCAGGCTGGTTGCCCACTTGTTCGCCAGCCTGTTCACCGCCTGGCCCACCGGCCCGACGGCCTGCTCCCCTGCCTGGCCGCCCGCTTGCTCGCCGGGTCCTGAAGGGGAAAGACCTGGAAGGACCTCAAAAGGAGATAGACCTTCGGTGTCTACCATCGCGTCATCCTGAGAGTCGATCTGAATAGGTGGGTATTTCCCACCAACGATCTTAAGAGTTGGAGGAACGACGCTCAGGTCCACGCCCATCTCCTCAAGGTCCCCAATATCAACCACTAAGCCATCCCGAAGAGGACGCTCGGTAAGAAAGTCAGTAAACTCCTTCTTCAGGGCAGTCCAAGGGTCCTCGTTCTCACCAACAGCATGGTGATAAGCCCGAAGGCGTAAATAAAACCAAAATCAGAAGACTCGGCTCGTATATTAGCAACGGCATCGGTGGTATAACAGTCGGTGTGCACAGCCTTGAGGTCAGCAAGCTCGGTCCAGGTTGCCTGAAGATCTCTCTCCAATTTAGCGACCTTCCCACGAGCGATCCGGCCTTCTTCCAGTTGAGCTCGAACACTTGCTAGCTCGGCTCGGAGACCATCAGCTTCAGCTTGAGCCTTCTCAACGCTTGAAATAGCCAACTTCTCAGCATCCAAAGAGGATTTTGCCTTGGCTTCCGCAGTAGCGATTTTCTTCTTCGTATCATCCCTCTCTTTCCTCGCACTATCTGTCAGCACCACGTAAGCCTTCTCTAAGGTCACAGCTTGCTCAAGAGCACACTGAGCACTGAAAAGAGCTCCACTCGTATGATGCATGGCCGTACGGATATTATCCGTCATTGACTGGCACTGAATGATATCCTCCTGAGGCTGAGACCATTACCGAATGGTAGACTCGACGGCAAGGCAAGTGGAACCCTTGAGCTCGGTGGGGGACTTCGGAGGCCGGGCAAGTGCGAAATGATGTATAGTTGTGCTCCGGTGCTAGTAACATGAGGGATCGTACCTGAACAGAAATCCAAACAAGTCTGAAAAATATTCGAAGTGTAAATATGTTACAAGTCTGAAGAGTATTACCCTGCTGCTCGATCTTGATCCCATCCAAGAATCGAGACATCCGACAACTGCCCAACAGATCGTATGGGGGCAGGAGCGGAGGAAGTGCCAACAGGGGCAGGAAGGGTTGACTCCGGAATCTCGACCCGGCCCGAGCCTCCTGAGGCTGAAGATCTTGTAACCCTGGCCCTCTTGGAGGCCTCACCTTCACGCTCAATGCGTGAACCATCTCCTCGAAGCACTCGCCGGTTACCACCGCTCGGAGAGTCACTCGGAGCTTGACGATCCACGGCACGAGGAGCCCGAGGGGCAATGGATCGGGTACTCGGCCCGGTACCAGCAGTCTTCTTGGTAGTCTTGGCAGCGACTTGAGCGGCTAACACCACAGATGGGGGATCCCACTTCGTACGTGTCATCCAGAATTTCTGGTTTAGAGTCTTGAAGGACGGAGGGATAGCGATAGTAACTTCAGGAACTGCAAGCATCAAGAGACAGAAAAAGTTAGAAAACTTTCATAAAATCTCAAGGTCGAAGTATCAGACAAAAACTCAAAATGGTTATACCTGCGGGACTGTTGATAGAATTTGTTAATCGATGTTTGTTTATGTGGCTTTACAACATATTAATCCTATCAAACAATAATCCAAGAATTTGTGTTCTTGGATGTAATATGAGGAGGGAGAGTAGAGAGAGAAATATTGCAGTGTGGATTGTATTAATTTTCAGAATTTGTGAGAATTGTCCGAATAGTACAAGAGAGGTCTTATTTATAGGTGTGTGGGTGTGAGACGGCACCTTACGAACCTATATGGCTTCCGGTGTTGACGAGGGTCCGTAACCCTCGTCCTGGTCCCTTACACTGCTACCTATGTTGTGCCTCGTCCTACTACTATGCCTTAGACTAGATGGGCCTCATTAAAAACCTCGCCGTAAACCACCCTTGTGGATAAACCGGACGGAGGGAAAAAGAGTACAACCATCGGGATCAAGTAGGCTAACAGGCGAGCTCATGGGCGAGCTCGGAGATGAGTTTCAGTGGCTCGGGCGAGCTCCGGGACGAGCTTCAATGCCTTGCATGGCTTACGGATGCTACATGATGGTGGAACTCGGTGAGGCCCACAGGGGGACATGGGGCGAGCTTCGGGCGAGCTCCGGTAATGACAGAGGTTAGCTCTTTTGGGCGAGCTACGTAGCTAAGTCGTCCCTGCATGGGCGAGCTCCGCACTTCAACGGATCTGGGTGGGTCATGGCGACCTGCTAAGCCTATGGGTGATTGCCCCATGTCGATAGTGTTAGTTCGCCATATCAACATTTGCCCCCCCAGCTCGCATGCATTATGACCTTGTCAAATGTGCAAGCGAGCTGGAAAACTTAAAACTCGGCGAACTACCTATGGGTGATTGTTGGGTTGACAGGCGAGCTCGACCCAGGCGGTTGCTTCTGACTGACGTGGTGCGGGAATCCAGGGGTCATGCACGCCTTTTGAGACCTCGGTTCCCGCCCACAATAATGTCATCTTTTAAATTTTTTGCAGACAGGCCCTTGTGTTTCGTGAATATTGCACCTCACCCCGACGTCTATGAATAGGGTGAGGTGGATTCATTTCTTCACTTTCTGCATTTCGAATTCCAGAGCTTTCCCGGCGACCGATTTTTCTCGTGTTCGACGGATTTTCGAAGGCTCTCCAAGGTAGGATTCGATTTCTTTTCCCTTTTCTTCCTACTTTTGCTTGATTTTTCTGTTGTTTCTTCGGGATTACGGGATTTTTGGACCGTGGATTGTACCGAGAAACTCTTGAATCTCCTTGACTCTCGACTGCGGGATTTTGGACTACGGGACCTTTGAACTTTTCTGAGACCATGTCGACACGCTCTTCAAGTAGAACCCTATCGGGCCGAAATCCCGACAAATGGCCAATGACCGAGGAGGAATTGCCCCGGGTTTCGTATGTGGAAATTGGCTCCAGCTCCGAGGTGACCTCGGTAGCTCGCCGAGTATCCGGCGAGCTGCGCAGCGAGCTGCCCAGCGAAATCCGTCCCAATGCGGGGAAGGAGCCTCCAGTTCTGTATGCCGCGAGGTATGGGAGGAAGGCGTTGAGGTCGCCCAAGAGGAAAGAGTTGCCAGCGGCAATGAGGGACCCGAGGAGGTTGATGAGGGTAACGCCGAGGTCGGCGAGGAGGGTGGCGATCTGGAGGAAGTTACACTCGAATGGTTCCGCCGTATTGGCTTCCCGGAACCCCAGCTGGTAGAGTACCAGGTCCCCACCCAGGTGGTTCACCCGTTCGACTGGAATGAGTATATCGCCGAGTACGCGGCGAGCTTCCCCTGCCCGAGTCGGGTACCTCGCCCCGACCCCGCCGACCTGGAAGAAGTTGCCCCCTCTGAATTCAAAGCTGGCGAGGTGGTGAGCCTAATTGATGAATGCGACCTGCCCATCATACGCAGGGAGTATCGCATCCCTCTGGACATCTTCATGTACGCTCCAATGAAGGATGAGCGGGCCGACGCACCTCCTGAGGGGATGACCGCCTTGAATGTAGATGTTCTGAGGGCCGGGCTTTCGTTGCCGCTGCATCCAATTATTGGCCAATATCTAGCTGACAATAATCTGGCCATCACCCAACTCACACCGAACGCGTGGAGCAACCTTCTCGCCGCCCTGTCTGTTTTTGGGCTGGAGGGTTATGAGAACGCGACGACCTCGGCGGATTTGGGCGAGATTTTCGCCGTGACCAAACGGACACAGGACGGTGCAGGATATTATTATCTGAAAGCTCGTCCGGGGGAGAAATTTCTGGGGGACCTGCCCAATAAAATCCGTGATTGGAAGAAACAATTTTTCTTCATAGGCGGCGACTGGCAAGCCTCCAGCACGTATCATGGGCGGGGTGACCGTATCCCCACTCCGGAGGGATATGGGGAAGCCAGCAGTAGGTCGCTTATTTCGGTGTGCGTGGGTTGAATAAGGTATACTAATTCTAATTTTCTTTGTTTTTACAGTTCCGAAGCGACACAAATCCAGCCGGGGGAGGCCTAGAGTGTCGGAGCAGTTTGACGTGGTACGCGCCATCTGTTGCTTGAGGAGCGAGAAGGACAGACAGGTCGCCCACCTGTGTGCGCACCACTGCCTGCGGCTCGCCGGACTCCTTACATTGCCGCACCACCTCGATATCCAAGGTCCCGAGCTCCCAGGTCCAACTTTATGTAGCTCGCCTATGGGGGGAATGTAGCTCGCCCATTATGCTGATATTCGTGATTTTTTTTTGTGCAGGTGGTAGCTTCGTCGCTATCCCGATCGCCGAGGTCCCCGAGGCCTACCAGATTGTAAAAGAGCGGTTTGAGATGGGCCCACCTCGCCCCAACAGACTTGCTCCACCATCCGTGCTCGCGCTGGAGGCGAGCAAGGAGGCAGAGCTCGCCTCCAAAAAGGGCGAGGCGGGAGGATCGGGAGCTCAGAAGGAGAAGATCAAAGCTCCCGAAAAGACCAAGGCATCGGAGGTCGCCAGGGCCTGCCGAGGTGGGGGACGAGCTGTTGCCCCCTCCGAGCGAGGTCGAGGGAAGAAAGGACCCCAACGGGGTGAAGGGTCCCGAGTTGGTGAGGAGAACACCTAGGCTCGCAAGTGGACAAGGTATACGGGCCTGGTCGACGAGGAGTTCGACCGGGTCGAGAGGACCTCGGTGAGGTCGGGGCAGGGGGGTTCCGCTCAATCTGCTGCCCCGCTGGCGGCCATGCCCATCTGGAGCTCGCCCCCTTCACCGTCTCCGTTCGGGGTTCAAACTACCGACGACACCCTGCTGGGTTGGGATCCCGACCGAATTCAGTAAGTAGTTCGCCCAACTGACCTCCTTTGCCCATTATTATTTTATTTTTCTAACATTTTCCATCTGTTTTGATTCCGCAGTTATGCCCCAATTGCCTTCCCGAACCGCCACGAGGTCTTGCATGCCTTTGAGCGATCTCGCTCTCTCACATCGATGTGGAATCTTCCTCCGGGCATAGCCCGGAATGCTGTGAGTGAGATGCCTAGGCACTGGACGACCCCACTGGTGGCGGGTGTCAATAGCCAGGATCTAAGAGAGAATCTTCTTCTCTCGACCCACTATGCGAGCAGGGTGGTGCTCGCCAACCAAAAGGCCCTTGAGCAGATCGACGAGCTGGAGGCGGGTCATTCTGACAGGAACAAGTGAATGCTGACATTGGCGGACTCAACCGACAAGGCGAAAAAATAGGCGCAACTCGCCGAGGAGAGGACCGAGGCCTCGTTGGCCGCCGAGCAGAGTGCCCTTCAACAGCTTGACGCCGTCCAACACCGGCTCGCCCGGCTCGAACAGGAGACGGAGGCGAGAATAAAAGCCAAGGAAGAGGAGTTCGCCGCCCAGCTCGCCCAAGAGGTCGGCAGCCACGGAATCACGAAGAAAGACCTCGCACTGCAGCGGGGTCTAGTGAAGAGCTCAAACGCCGACTGCGAGAGGCTGAGGGGCGAGTTGGAGGCGAAAGCTAATGAGATCACCGAGCTGCGTAATGTTGCTTTCTCCTCACCGGACCTGGCGGCCGTGAAGGCCGAAGCCTCTGACAAAGGATGCATCCAATGTTACGCTGAAGTTTTACGGACTCTCTGGTGGGCGCGAGCTCACAAGGATGATGAGGTGGAGGCAGTGGTGGGCGATTTCAAGGCCTGCTTGGACCGGGTTCCCTTTCCCGATGGTGCCGAGCTAGATATCGGCGACCTACCTGAGCTCGGCATTCCTCTCGACTTTGTACCGGACCGCTTTAGAATTATCAAAACAGTCGAGGTGCCGGAGTTGGACATTGCTGAGGGGGAGGTCGCCGGCGGGGAGGAGCAGGTCCCTCTCACTGTCGAGCAACTGCAGGAGGCCTGTGGGGATGCCATGCTAAACTTGGGCGAGTTCGACGCCAGCGCGCTGACTGGTAATATCACTTCAGAGGCCGAACTCGCCCTTCCCAGTGCCCAGGTCGCTCCCGTCCCCGCTGAGGTTGCCGCTGCCCCGATTGAGGTCGCCACCGCCCCTGCTGAAGCCCCTGGGACTTAAGCTTTTTCCTGCTTTCCTAGATTAGCTCTTATTTCCCAAGTTGTAGCAGGTCGCTAGGCTTCATAGCTCGCCTAGAAGGAGCTCTGTTTTTGTAGTCTTATGTTTTTCGTTCAAGTAGTTTCAGCTCGCCGGGCACATACAGCTCGCCCAGAAGGAGCTTTTTGTAGTTCAAAGATGGCCAGCTGGTCGGCCTTTGTGGCCAGCACTACTACTCATACTTAGGATTTTTTCAAGTATATTTTTTGCTTGAAAATCTCTTAAGTATCCTTTTGAATATAAGTCGAGCATTTTTTGTCCAACTCTTTTTATTTATGTTTTTGTGCTTCTACGTTATAATTTCTTAAATAGCTCGTTCTTGTTTATTTTCCTGGTACATAATTGTTCGTCTTATTCTACTTTGAGAAGCGAATCATTCGTTTTACTTCACTTACGACTACGAATTGTACCTCTGTTTTGAGAGTGCGTATTCTTCGTCTTACGCCACTTAAGGCCGCGAATCGTTCGTCTTAGACCACTTAGGGCAGCGAACTGCACTTCGATTGATTCACGTTGGGCCATTTGGTTTCATGAACCTTGCCTTAGACGTTTTTGTCTTTTTCGCGAATTTTTCTAACTTGTGGCAGTAGGTGCTTAGCAACCCTTTAAGAAGGGTACCTTCGCGACCTTGGGCACTTTGGCCTTTGCCTTCGAGCTATTCAATTACAACGCTTGGGACCTTGGTCCTTGCGCACCGCAGATTTTTGAGCACATGGGCGAGCTGGGTTTGGCGAGCTGGGCCTGGTGTAGTGGGCGACTTGGTGCAGCTCGCCTGGTTGGAGAGCTGCACAGGTCTAAACACTTGGGAATTTTTCTGAATTTTCTGAATTTCTCTGACTTTTTATAGCTACGTAATTTACATCGGTTGCCATCTACATTTTTTATGCCAACCTTCGACTAGTCTATTACAAGATTCTAGTCTATTGGTAGAACTTTTTTAGATGTGCCGAGCTCCAGGTGTATGACGAAGCTTTGCCTTCTGCGTCTTCTAGATCATAGGTACCGTTCGGCCAGGCTGCAGTGACCCGGAATGGTCCTTCCCAATTTGAACCAAATACACCTGGTGGGGCCATCAATTTCTTTTTCAACACCAGGTCTTCGACCTCGAACTTTCGGTCTCGGACCTGCGAGTTGTAATATTTTTCCGCTCTGCGCTTGTAGGTGGCGTTTTTCATTTCTGATGAAGCTCTAGTTTCTTCGATCAGATCTTTTTCTATTGCCAAGGCTTCATCATTCTTTTCTTCATCATATCCCACCACCTTCCAAGTTTTGTTCTGGACTTCTACCGGGACTACGGCTTCAGTCCCGAAGGCTAGGGCAAACAGGGTCTCCCCGGTGCTGGCCCTATAAGAAGTTCTATAGGACCATAGGACCTCCGGGAGTTCGTCTGCCCAGCTCCCCTTCTTTTCCTCGAGGCGGAGCTTCAGTATGTGTTTCAGGATCTTGTTCACCGCCTCGACTTGGCCGTTCGACTGGGGGTGATATGGAGTTGAGTAGTGCTTCTTGATGTTCCATGAACTGCAGAAGTCCCTCAACTTGTGTCCGTCGAACTGCCTTCCATTATCAGTGACGACCGACTGCGGGAGTCCAAACCTGCAGATCAGGTTTTTCCAAATGAAGCCGATCATCCTTTCTTGGGTTATGGTTGTGAGAGCTTCGGCCTCAGCCCACTTAGTGTAGTAGTCTACTGCTACAACAACAAACTTTACACCGCCTCTACCAGGTGGAAATGGGCCGATCAAGTCGATACCCCATTTCGCGAAAGGCCATGGGCTGAAAACCGACTTAAGCTGGTTGGCTGGGGAGTGGATGTTAGGTGCGAAAAGTTGGCACTTTCGGCATCTTCGAGCGAAGCTGATGGCATCCTTGCGGAGAGTGGGCCAGTAGTAGCCCTGTCTGGTCGTTTTATATGCCAATGCTTGCCCCCAGCGTGACTCCCACAAATCCCTTCGTGAATTTCTTCTAACACTTCGGACCCCTGCTTCTTAGTTAGGCATTTGAGTAGGGGTAGAGAGAATCCACGTTTATAGAGCTGGCCATCCAGCAGCGTATATCTGGCAGCTTGCTTTACTAACCGGCTAGCTTCCCAGGCGTCTACGGGGGTTGTTCCGTCTGCTAAGTATTTTCGGATTGGAGTGCACCAATCTTCACCATCTTCGCTATCCTCTTGTCCCCCACTCGAGGTCTGATTTATCTTGTAATCGGACGTCGAGGGGTTTTTCAGTGTGGTGATCACAACCTCCGTGAATTCAGCTTCGCCGTTGCTAGTAGCTAGCCGGGCTAGAGCATCTGCCTGTGTGTTTTCTAGCCGCGGTATTTGATTGATGTAAACTTGTGTAAACATCGAGATCAGATGCGCGGCTGTCTTCTGGTAGGTCATCATCTGCTGGTCTTTTGCCTCAAATTCCCCCCGGACTTGGGATATTATTAGCTGGGAATCTCCGAAAACTTGAAGATTGGTTGTCCCCACAGCTAATGATAGCCTAAGTCCTGCTATCAACGCTTCATACTCCGCCTCATTGTTGGTTGCTCGAAAGTCGAACCGAATTGCGGAGGTGAAGACTTGTCTGTCTGGGCTGATCAGGACCACACCGGCGCCTGCTGCCATGCTAGTTGATGATCCGTCCACATAGAGATGCCACGGAGCTATACGCCCCCTTGTCGGATCTTGTGGGAAAGTTAGCTCGACGATGAAGTCGGCCAGTGTTTGTCCCTTGATCGCTGTTCGGGGTGCGTAGGTTATACCGTATTGGCTGATCTCCAGTGACCATTTCAGCAGGCGTCCGGCAGTGTCTGGGCGCTGTAGTATTTGACGTAGTTGGAACGTTGTCAGCACCTACTGGATGGTCAAAGAAGTAAGGCCTCAATTTTCTAACACTCATCACCAGTGCATAAGCCAGCTTCTCTGTTGGGGTGTACCGCAGCTCAGCTTCATGTAAGACTTGGCTCACGTAGTACACTGGGAGGTGTGTTTTCGCCTCTTCTCGGACCAGGACGGAGCTGATGGCCACCTCCGACGTGGCTAGGTACAGATACAGCTTCTCTCCAGGTATTAGCTTCGACAGAACCTGTGTATCCGCCAGGTATGTTTTGATATCTTCGAAGGCTCGTTGGCATTCATTTGTCCAGACGAAGTGGTTTTTGAGGTGGAGCTTGTTGGCCTTGGCCGCCTCTTTGTACCTCCGTGTGTTTCCTTTAATTGCCTCGAAAAATGGACGATTTCTGTCGCCGAACCTGGAGATGAATCTGTTAAGGGCTGCCATGCACCCAGTTAGTCTTTGAATTTTTTGGATGGAGTCGGGTATCTCCATCTCAATTATGCATTGGACATGTGTTGGGTTGACCTCAATTCCCCGCTGGCTAACTAGGTGCCCCAGGAACTTCCCAGAGTGTACGCCGAAGCTGGTCTTTTTGGGGTTCAACTTCATGTTGTAGTGGCGCAGTATGTCGAAGGTCTGTTTTAGGTGGTCCAGGTGGTCCTCCTTTCTCAAACTCTTGACAACTATGTCGTCCACGCACACCTCGATGGATTCGCCGATGTGTTGGTCGAACATTTTGTTCACCAATCTCTGGTACGTAGCTCCGGCGTTGATGAGTCCGAACGACATCCTTTCCCAGCAGTACATGTTCTTGTTGGTGTAGAACGCCGTGTGTTCCTGGTCTTCCGGGTGTAGAGCTATCTGATGATAGCCCGCAAAAGCATCCATGAATGTCATCATCTCATGGCCTGCAGTGCTGTCCACCAGCTGGTCAATGTGAGGTAGTGGGAAGTTGTCCTTCGGGCATGCTTTGTTCAGGTCCGTGAAGTCAATGCAGAGTCTCCACGTCCCGTTGTGTTTCTGCACCAGGACGGGGTTCGCGACCCACTGTGGACACAAAGCCTCCTTGATGAGCTTGTTGTCTAACAACTTCTCCACCTCAACTGTTAGAGCTGCGTACTTGTCTGGTCCATATTTTCTTCGCTTTTGGCGTACGGGTCTCCTCGTCGGATCTATGTTAAGTCTGTGGCAAGCATGTTCCAACGGGATCCCCGTCATGTCTTCGTGGGACCAGGCAAATATGTCCAGGTTGGACATCAAGAACAGCTCCATCCTCGACCGGTACGGTTCAGGTAACTCAGAACCGATGAAAAGTTCTAAGTCCCTTTCTGGGTCCACCGGGAGTGCCGTCAACTCCTCCATGGGGGTTGCTTTTCTCTTCTGACATTTCCACCTCGGGACGTTGATGAACTCGTCCCACTCCCCTTGTGACATCTGCGCAGGTTCGAGGTCATCGGGTTGACTTTCAGCTTGGGCGAGCTTGTCGGTTGTGAATACCTCCGGTGGTCTGTCAGCTTGGGATGGTGTGGTGACTTGGGGAGTTGGGTCAACGTCCATGGGTGTTGGTTCTTGACCTCCCGCAGGTCGCCCACCTTGAGCCTCATCAGCTACCTCCAAGGGAGTAGGCTGCTGCCCCTGCGCAGTTACCGACCCCTGCGCAGGTCTCAACACTTGGGTTTCTTCTACGTCCTCCATTGGTGTCGGTTGTGTGTCTTGCACAGGTCCACCGCCTTGGTTGATTTCTGCCAAATCGCCTACTTCCATCATCTCAGTTTCGACCGAGATGACGTCCAGGATGTTTAGCTCGTCTGCAGGGATCTGTACGTCCTCTTTGAGGATATGGACTTGTGTAACGGACTTCTTGACCCGGCCATCTTTGATTTGGAGTAAACACTCTTGGGCCTTTTTCTGGTCACCTTTTATAGTTCCGGCACCCTTTGGAGTTGGGAATTTTAAACAGTAGTAGTAGGTCGAACACGCCGCTTTGAAATCATTAATAAAAGGGCGGCCAAGGAACCCATTGTAGGAGGACTGCTGGTCGACAACTAGGAAATCTATGAGCCTAGTCAGTCTCCTTTCGGGGTCCTCAGCCGATACAAGTTGGACGCTCAACCTAACACTACCTAGGGGGACGGTTACAGCTTCTCCGAACCCCACTATCCTAGCATTGCTAGGCTCCAGGTATGACTCAAAATCACCTAAGGCATCCAAGGTGGATTTGAAGAGAATGTTGGTGAATGCGCCGGTGTCCACAAGTAGCCTGTGAACTCGGACGTTCATGATGTCGGCGGTTATCACCAACGAGTCATTGTGGGGCATCAGTACCCCCTCCAGGTCCGCTGAACAAAATGTCAGCTCGTCAGCGAGCTGTGAGACGGACATGGGGCCGGAGCTGCCTTCCTGGACTTGATTTATGGCCCGGATTTCGGCCTTCCTCTTTCTCCTTGATATGGAGGGTCCCCCGTCTTGGAGGCCTCCTGCAGTTCCGATCTCCTCCTCAAGAACCAAGAGTTCCCGAGTTGACTCCATGTTTTGCTGAGGTTGGGGAGGTGCCCTCCGTCTGTGATGGGAACAGGTTGGTCTGCTTCCTCCTCCTCGTCATCGGAGGTAGCCCTCCTCTCGAACCTCGGTCTCTTAGCTGGGGCCTTCTTCACGAACTCAGCCAATTTCCCCTCCTCGTAAAATTTCCAGAGTTGCTTGAGGAGGTCTCGGCACTCGCTTGTGAAGTGGCCGATGGCCTGATGGTAGGCACAGAATTTATTGGGGTTGAGCTTCGTGCGGTCCTGGCGGATCCGCCTTGGCTCCTCCAGCATGGCCTTGCCTTGGACGGCAGTGAAGACATGGTCGACGGAGACAGTGAGGACCTGGTTGAGCTTTTCTTTGAGCTCGTCTCCCTCGCCAAAGGCCTTTAAGTTTCGGGGAGCTTTGTAGGTGCCCCCGGACTTCTTCCCGCAGGGCTTCTTTTCCTCGTGGGCACCAACTTCTTTCAGTAGTGCCTCCTGCATAGCCACAAACACCCCCGCCTTGTGGCGGAATTCACTATAAGTGTTGGGACATGCGAGGTGCATCTCCTTCCAGAGGTCGGTGCCCCTCCTGAGTCCGGCCATCGCCGCGACGACCTTGGTATCCTCGCTTACCGGCTCGCCTTCCAGCAGAATTTTGTCGAACCTTTCCAGGTACTGCTGGTCGGTCTCGCTCTCGCCTTGATGGATATTGGTGAGTCGGTGTTTCTGGGTAAGGTAGGACCCGAACCCAGAGAAGTGGGCCAGGAACTCCCGCAAGAGTTGGCCGAATGAGCAGATTGACCCCGGGGCGAGTGAAGAGAACCAGCGGTGAGCTCGGTCCCCTAGGGTCAACGGAAAGTTCCGGCACTGGGTGGGGTCGGTGGCGCCGACCGAAATCATGAAGTCCGCGTATTTGGCTAGGTGGACTTTCGGGTCCGACTCGCCTTCGTATGCGGACATCACCGGGAATTGAATTTTCTTCTGGACCGGTGTGCGGAGGATGGCGGGTGCCAACGGAGAGGTGGGGAGAGTCGTGGCGTCAGGTCCGCCAGACTTGGCTGCTACATGTGCTTGTAGCATTTCAACGGCTTTTTTCAGTGAGGCCAGCTCGTCATCTCGGGTCACCTCCGGTGGAGGGTGCTCAAAGGTCGTGCATCTCACGGACGCACGTCCCGAGGTGCCTCACTCTGGGGTGACCTCTCAGTGGCGGGCTGGAACTGGCATCCGCCGTGGGGGCCTAACCGGTCAGTGGCGGGCCTCCTCAGCCTTTCGTGGGCTGACCTGCGTGGCTGCTGGTCGGAGTCCCCATGGGACGCAGCTGGGACTGCCGCACGCTCATTTTCTTCGTACCTCGGGCCCAGACGGCCTTGGAGGACTTCCCTCCTTTGAGATTGGTGGGTGCCAGATGCCCCGGTGTAGGCCGACTCCCTTCCAGTGTAAGGAGCGGGACCCTCCTCCCCCATTTTGGCTTTTCCGGTCCTTTCCCTGCGCTGGTGAGCTTGTGCCGAGCTCGCCTCCTGCTCGGTGGGGAGTACGTTGTAGTCCCCCCTGGTTTGGGTGCCCTGGGTGGGCCTGGTCTGCTCCCTGGTTTCGGCGGTTGGAGCTCGCCTGGGTACTAGGGCGAGCTCATCCTGCTGTCGCTGCTGCAACCTTTGTAGGGTTGCGATGGTGCGTTGGAGCTCGTCGGGGTTGCTGACCAGGTCCCTCAGAGCGGGGGCCAAGTCTTCCTGGGTCGCCGTAGTTCGCGGAGGTCGCGGAGCTGCGGTGCTCTTCTGGAGAGGTGGTTGTGATGTCTCCACCACCTGGCGTGAGGTCTCCACCTCGGCCTGGTTTTGATTGCCCCCTCTAGACCTTCCCGCAGCTGCGGAGGTCTGTCCCTTGGCGGCTCGAGTGTTAGCCATTTTTGGGTTTCGGAGGGGGTAACTTGCTGAAGGGCGTCGAAGTGGAGGGAGGTCGCCGGAGTGATGGAGATCGCCTGAATGGTTATCGTCCAGCTTAGGCGGAGCTGTGCAAGTTTTCGTCTAGCCTCGCGTGTGACGAATTGTCCGAAGTTCGGTTTATTCGTGTGCACGCGCGCGTTTGAAAACTTGTTCAGGACCGATTTCGTGAAATCCAAAAATTCAGGTTCTTGTCCAGAAATTTGGGTTCTTCGTTCAAGGGGTGAAGATGTACGTGTATCTTCAAGTGTTTTTGAGTTTTACCAAGAACACCTTCAAATCTTCAAACCTTCAACCAAACCCTAACTTTTTGTTCTTGAATTTTTTTTTTTTTAATTTTTCAGATTCGGGCCCTTCCTCTAGTGCCAAATTGTTGATAGAATTTGTTAATCGATGTTTGTTTATGTGGCTTTACAAC
>JAPKLY010003054.1:0-20730 GCA_026898435.1 Prunella vulgaris | reverse complement strand
AAGAACAATATATAATACCCAAATAATAATTTATAATATCGAAAGAATAATTTATAAATGAATAATTATTAAATAAATAATTAGTAAACAAGTAATACTCAAAGAACAATTTATAATGCCCAAAGAACAATATATAATATCCAAATAATAACTTATAATGTTCAAAGAATAATTTATAAATGAATAATTAATAAATAAATAATTAATAAACGAGTAATACTTAACAATTTATAATACCCACAGAACATCTTATAATATCCAAAGAACATCTTATAATACCCAAAGAATAATTATTATACACAATGTATAATTTATAAAATGAATAATTGATAAATGAATAAACCCAAAGAATAATTTATAATACCTAAAGAACAATTTGTAATGCTAATTTATAATATCCAAAGAACAATTTATAAATGAATAATTAATTAATAAATAATTATAAACGAGTAATAATCAAAGAACAATTATAATACCCATAGAATATCTTATAATACCTAAAGAACAAATTTAAGTAATATCCCAAGGATAAGTCTAAATTACACCCAAAGAACATCTTATAATACCCAAAGAACAAATTTAAGTAATATCCTAAGGACAAGTCTAAATTACACCCAAAGAACATCTTATAATACCCAAAGAATATCTCATAATACCCAACGAATATCTTATAATACCCAATGAATAATTTATAGTGCACAATGAATAATTTTTAAATAAATAATTGATGAATGAATAAACACAAAGAATTATTTATAATACCTAAAGAACAAATTATAATATTCAAAGAACAATATATAGTACCCAAATAATAATTTATAATATCCAAAGAATAATTTATTAATGAAAAATAATAAATAAATAATTAATAAACGAGTAATACTCAAAAAATAATTTATAATACAAAAAGAATATCTTATAATACAAAGAACATTTTATAATAATAATTTATAATACACAATGAATAAACCCAAAAAATAATTTATAATACCCCTAAAAGAACAATTTATAATACTCAAAGAACAATATATAATATCCAAGGAATAATTTATAATATATAAAAGAACAATTTAATGATTTTGTTCTTTGGGTATTATTAATTGTTTTTTGGGTATTGTGAGTTATTCTTGGGGTATTTGTAAATTGTTCTTCAGGTATTACTTAAATTTGAGAAAATTTTATGCTTTGATTAATTTATTTTTTTAAGCAATTTTGTAGAGTGACACCAGGGGGAATTCTTGGGGAAATCATTTAACAGAGTAAATACAACAGTAAAATAAAATTACAAAACAAGGAGGAGCTGTAATAATTTCCTTGATATTTAGATGCGGGTGTAATGCAATCATTGGCACCAACAGATGGATCATGGAACAGCGTATTCAGATAGCCATTTTTGAAGAAAAGTAACCTAAACAAAACATTAATCTGCACAACAGGTAAACCGTGTAGATTAAATATTGAAGGGAATGAAATCGTAAAGCCCATAAAGCATAAACAAATGCAAAACAGCCGCAAAAGTATAATTTGAGATGATGGAAAAGAAAACAAATTGTGGATACATTATTTACAGCAATAATATGTGTCAACAATTGGAATAAAACTCTACAGTTGAACCATGACAAAGTGCGTCGATGTTCTCATCTTTATTATACAAATATTATTATTCGAACGAAGTACTGCTTATGTTTGTACACATATATAGACATATTTGTTATAATCGAGAGAAAAACGCAAGCATAAAGTAAATAACACAGTATTTGATGACCCAGTTCGTCACAGAGTGACTACGTCTGGGGGCGACCAAGCCAGGAGAGTATACTAATATGAACTGCCGTTTACAATATGGAAGTGTGTAGTCTACATAATACAGGGAATGATACCATATATATAATACCTAACCCTAAGTCTTGTGGGCCTAAAGCCCACTGGATATATCTAATATTATATCCATAAAATATAATAATATATTTACATATATTATAACACTCCCCCTTGGATATAATATGACAAAGAAGTATGTAAGTGTTACTTAGTGGAGTGTTACAAATTGCCTCGAGGATACAATCATTAGGATTGTTTAACATTTGTTACTCCCCCTGAAGATAACAACCTTCCAAGTCGACGCATCCCGATTCCATGTACGTACTTTTCAAAAGTCGAAGTGGGAAGGGATTTAGTGAACAAATCAGCTAGATTGTCACTTGAGCGTACTTATTTTATCGTGATCTCACCACTCTTCTGGAGTTCATGAGGATAAAAGAATTTTGGGGATATATGCTTCGTCAAGTTCCCTTTGACATAGCCGTTGCTCATTTGTGCAATACATGCAACATTATCTTCATAGATAATTGATGGGCTTAAGTCAATAGAAGGGATACCACACGAATCGTGAATGTGTTTTATAAGGGACTTTAACCACACACATTCTCGTGCAGTTTCGTATAGAGTTATGATCTCTGAGTGGTTTGACGATGTGGTCACCAAGGTTTGTTTGACAGATCTCCATGAGATGGCTGTTCCACCACAGAGGAAAACATAACCCGTTTGCGATTTCGCATTATGGGGATCAGATAGATAACCAGCATCAGCATAACCTATAAGCGTGTTGTCTTGGTTTCTTTGATAGAAAAGACCAAGATCTTGAGAACCTTGAAGATATCGTAGGATATGTTTCACACCATTCCAATGTCTCCTCGTAGGGGAGGTACTGAACCTTGCAAGTAGATTGACCGCAAAGGCAATATCGGGCCTAGTGCAGTTTGCAAGATAGAGCAGTGCACCAATTGCACTTAGATATGGAACTTCAGGTCCCAATAGCTCTTCGGTATCTTCTTTAGGTCTAAATGGGTCCTTTTCCAAATCAAGGGAACGGACAGCCATTGGAGTGCTTGAAGGATGAGATTTATCCATGTGGAATCTCTCCAACACTTTCATTAGGTAAGCTGATTGGTGTATCAGTATTCCTTTAGGGAAATGCTCGATCTGCAGACCGAGACAGAACTTGGTTTTACCCAAAGTTTTCATTTCAAATTCAGTTTTTAAGATTGAACTTGCTTCTTCAATCTCTTTCCTTGTTCCGATAATGTTTAGATCATCCACATACACCGAGATGATGCAAAAACCATTAAGGGATTTCTTAGTAAAGACACAAGGAAAAGACTCGTTATTTACGTATTCCTTCTTCAGGAGGAATTCGCTTAGTCGATTATACCACATACGACCTGACTGTTTTAAGCCATATAACGAGTGTTGCAACTTAATGCTGAACATACTACGATGTTCGTTATTCCTCATTTGGGAATAGTTAATCCATCAGGGATTTTCATATAGATGTCAGAATCTAATGATCCGTATAAGTATGCGGTAATTTATGTCCATTAACTGCGTTTAACTGCCAAGGATATATGGCGGAACTTTATAATATTAACAACAGGAGTATTTGTTTGATCACATCAAACTCAATAATGGGTCACTGCGAAAAACCCTTAAGCTGTTAATCTCGCTTTGTATCTCTCAACTTCATTTTGTTTCGTATTAATACCCATTTATATCCTTCAGGGATAAAATATTTAGGGGGTATGTACGATAGAACAAAACAGTTTATTTTGCGAGTCTAGCTCTTCCATATTTGCTTCTTTCTATTGCATCTAATCAAATTTAGATACTGGTACCAGATTTTAGAAAGAGCAACTATGGGTACGAAGATGTTGTCCACAACAGTGATATGTTTGTCTCCTGTGTTTATTTAAGATTCATGTAAACCAGATCTTGATCATTTCCCATTGATCTGGGTGTTCCGCAATCCTAGTATTTTGATTGCTATGTGCACGTGCTTTTTACTAGGATTTCTCGTCTTCAGGACGAATCTCTTCAGGAGATTTCATGAGTGACTGAATATATTATTAGCATTAATATACCATGGTTTTGTGTAAGGAGGTTCATTACGCTTCTGGCGTATAGGGGCATCCTTAA
Source organism: Prunella vulgaris (assembly GCA_026898435.1). Classification (NCBI taxonomy): domain Eukaryota; kingdom Viridiplantae; phylum Streptophyta; class Magnoliopsida; order Lamiales; family Lamiaceae; genus Prunella; species Prunella vulgaris. The sequence goes on along the minus strand of JAPKLY010003054.1, from coordinate 16,758 downwards.
CTATTCACAGTCACTTCATTTATAATCAGTAATGCATTTGATAATGCATCTGGCAGATTACTTGCTGATTATTGCAAGTTTATTTTCTTTTGAACTTCTGGTTCAAGTTTGATTTGTGCGTGGGCCTAAGTATTGAAGATCTTTTGTGTTCCACATAATTTCACGGCATTTATTAATTGTGGTATTTTTCTCTCCCCCTAAGGCCGGAAATAGATCTTCGTCGAATGTGCAGTCAGCGAAACGGGCTGTAAACTGATCCCCAGTTAAAGGCTCGAGGTATTTAAGTATTGTGAGAGATACAAAATTGATGTAAATACTAAGTTTCCTTTGTGGGCCCATAGATGTTCGCTTAGGTGGTGGTATTGGAACATACACTGCACAATCGAATGTACGCAGATGGGAAATGTTAGGTTCATTTCCACGCACGAGTTGAATAGGGGAATATTCATGATATGCAGTTGGTCGGAATTGGATTAGTGATGATGCATGTAAGATTGCATGCCCCCAACATGAAACAGGTAAGTTCATTTTTTGTAGTAGTGATCTAGCGATTAATTTAAGACGTCTAATTAATGATTCAGCTAGACCATTTTGAGTATGAACATGAGGGACCGAATGCTCCACTTTGATTCCCAATGCCAAACAACAATCATCAAATGTCTTATAGGTGAATTCACCGGCATTGTCCATGCGTATGGATTTGATTGGATGATCTGGGAATTGTGATATCAACAGGATAATCTGAGCAATAAGCTTTGCAAAAATAGTATTGCGAGTGGATAGCATGGTGACATAAGTCCACCGAGTGGATGCATCTATTAGGACCATAAAGTACTGAAATGGTCCAGATGCTGGATGTATTGGTCCACAAATATCTCCTTGAATCCGTTCAAGGAATTTAGGAGATTCAGTTCTTACTTTACTACTAGAAGGACGAATTATGAGTTTACCCATTGTGCAAGCATCACATATGTATTCATTAACAGAAGGGATTTTGTTGTGTGTTATGTTATGGCCAGATGAATTACATAGAATCCGACGCATCATGGATTGTTCTGGATGTTTTAACCGCTCATGCCATAGTTTGAAAGAATTTGGATCATTAAATTTTAGATTAAGAGCTATATGGAGATTTGAGGCTCTGATGTATGTGTAATACAAGCCAGACGAGAAAGATGAAAGTTTTTCGACGATGTGTTTACGACAATTTAAATAGTGAGTCATTAACAGATATTCACTATTGTCCTCAGTATTTGTTTCAATGTGATAGCCATTCTGTCGAATGTCTTTGAAACTGAGGAGGGTACGCTTTGATTGTGGAAACAATAAAGCATTCTCGATTATCAGCTCGGTACCCATAGGTAGAATGATCGAGGCTCTTCCGGAGCCAACGATTTGTATGTCGTCGTCGGAAATAGTAGTGACACTTCCTTTCTTTTCGGTTAATGTTTGGAAAAATTGTCTATCTTTTAAGATAGTATGTGTAGTAGCACTATCTACTAAGCACAACACATTAATCTCCATAAGCACTTAAGTGTATGTTTGGACACGTTTAGATATGAGGAATGCTAAGGAGAGCCAAGATTACAGACGCTGGTTGATCAGCCGCACAAGGGATCACTTAGGTCCTACTTTATCAAAAACGTATTAAATTTTGTAGTCAATAGTCATATGTTCACCCAAGAGGTCATCCTTTGTCTATGACAAAGCCTGCTTTAGGCAGGTCGGTGTGGTGTGTTTCACCGTGATGAGCCTTCCCATTTTTGTCTTTTAGCATACGTTGATACGCCTCCACCAAATGTTTTGGAGTTCGACACTGGCGAGACCAATGGTCGTCGCATCCACACTTGTGACAGACTTGTTTGTTCTGTGCACGTGAGCTCGATGGTTTATCTTGAGGTGCATTATTATCAGTTGCACTATACTGTGCATTGTTGCGACCTCTACCTCTTCCCCTACCACGACCTCGACTTCGGGTCGATCCGCGTCCACCACTCGCCTCATTTCATTTTCCACGTTTACGGCCTCTAGAGTTCCTCCGAGTAGCATGTGCTTCAGGCACAGCTTGTGAGCCAACCGGTCTAGTATTGTGATGTTTCATCAACAATTGGTTGTGCTTTTCTGCAACTAGAAGTGCAGAAATGAGGTCGGAGTGTGATTGATACTCTTTGGCCCTGTACTGCAGCTGAAGTACAAGATTACTAGCGTGGAAAGTGGAAAGAATTTTTTTCAAATAACTGGTCTTCAGTTATTGTTTCTTTACACAGCTTAAGCTGAGAAACTATGCGATGTAGGGCGGAGTTGTACTCCGTTACAGACTTGAAATCTTGGAAACGAAGTGTTATCCAAGCATGTTCGGGGAGGATCACATCATGTTGTTGTTGGAAGCGATCCAGGAGGGATTTCCACAACGTCGATGGATCTTTTTCAGTGAGGTATTCGTTCTTAAGATCTTTGTGAAGATGATGTCTTAAGAAGATTAGAGCTTGTGCCATTTGGGCAGTTGTGGATTTAAATGGTTGTCTAATTGTGTCAGTAAGGTCCTTAGAGGCTAAGTTGATTTCAACGTTGAGAGCCTATGTCAAAAAGTTATGACAATCAAATGCCAATTTATCGAATTCACATTTAGTGATTTTTGACATGTTTTTGCTACAAAAATTAATAAATAAAAATTTATTAAAATTATTTGTTTGTAGCATTTAATAATTAAGGCTCAATCAATAAAATATTGCTAAGACAAAAATTAATAATAGGGGGTATTTAATAAAGGATTGTGTGTATGACTTTATGAGACATTTATTAATGAGACTTGGACCCAAAAATAATTATTGGATAAGGCCTAAAAAAATTTGATGATTTGGGCTTCATAATACCATTATGAATTTTATTAATGGGACTTCGGGCCCAAAAATAATTGTTAGGATCCAAATTAATTAGGATCAACTAAATAAAATGCCCAATTAATTAAAAAAACTGGCCCAAGTTTTTTTTTTTTTTTAATAAGGGCTCGGCCCATTTAGGATTTATTAAAATAGACCCAATTTATTAAGTATGGCCCTTGCAATTAAAAATCGTACCAACTCACATTTTTTTTTATAAGAAAAGCCCGAAATAGGCTGCCCAATCAGCCTATTAAGACAGGCCCAATTAAACAAGGGTTTCAGTTTGTGAGTAGCACACACGACTCTATCAGTGCAGGACCAAATCAATTTCGTCGTTCGTTATGTTACACGCCGAATTTCAAGGCGGAATTTTTGCCGTTCGTTGCGCGAAGCACGGATGCCTTCGCCGGTCGCATAGTCGATGATCGCTGACAGTGTATTCACCGCCACGTCACCGTCGCGCGGAACAGGGGAGGCATTGCCGTCACCGAGGCCATCGCGATTCACAGACCGTTGTCGTGCCGTCGCGGCTTATCGCCGTCGAGGCGTCACCATCGGACGGTGGGCGTCGCGGATGCGCGGTCGTCGTCGACGCCAGGCGTGCGTTATGCAGCGCCGTCGGGAGGGTCGACGCGGTATGCGCAGAAACTGGGTCCGACGCCATCGCGAGGTCGGAGCCCAGTTTTCAGGCGGTAGCCGTCGCAGCAGAGGCGGGCGCATCTCAGGTGCCGTCGCACGTTCCGCGTTCGACGAGCCACTTCAGGGGCCGTCGGCATCACGGGATTGTCGCCGCGGATTGGGGCTGGCGTGTCGCCGCCGGATATCAATCCACGTTCGCGACCGCGTGTTTGACAGGTATCGACGTTGATTTGAAAAAAAATAGATTCGGGGGTGTCGATTGTTTAGGAATTACAATCGATTTGGACGATATCTGATTTTCGATTTAGTGTTCTTCGATTTGGAAATCTGGTTTTCGAAGAAATTTCACAGAATTGTTTTCGAAAAAAAAAAATTTGTTCTGCTTTCGGAAAAATCCCCAAATAAAATTCTGGGTTTTTGTATATCAGATACAGTTGGGTTTTCGAAAATCGTTTTTGATTTCTGGTTTTGTTATGCTGAGTAGAAGCAATAGCATACAGTGTATATCATCAAGATTTCGTATGCCCATAACAGATACAGATTATATGAATATGAGATTCAGTACATATAATAGCATACAGTGCAGCATAAAAATCATATATACATACCATTTGAATACAGAACATCAATCTCGCATGTAATTGAATTTAATATGCAATACAGGCATAAATTCAGCAGAAAAATGAGTACAACATTTATTGCTTAATCAAATGAAACATATGTACAAAATGGAAAACACATAGCCATATACATACGTAACATATAACCATAATCATTTAAGCATATATACAGAGACATATGATCTGCAGAACCTAATCATGGATTTAATATAATTATCAGATTAAATATTAAATCACGAAACTTACGATTTTAGTAATTTATAAAATTAATCCGAAATTCGATTTGCTCCAGAAAACAGCTTGAGCAATCCTCTCGTGAATCCTTATTGTGCGTAGAGACTCGTGCTGATAACGTGTTATAATTGAGAGAAAAGCGCAAGCATAAAGTAAATAACACAGTATTTGATGACCCAGTTCGTCACAGAGTGACTACGTCTGGGGGCGACCAAGCCAGGAGAGTATACTAATATGAACTGTCGTTTACAATATGGAAGTGTGTAGTCTACATAATACAGGGAATGATACCATATATATAATACATAACCCTAAGTCTTGTGGGCCTAAAGCCCACTGGATATATCTAATATTATATCCATAAAATATAATAATATATTTACATATATTATAACAATATTTACATAATTGTGCATATATATCAAATAACTAATAATTGGTAAGTGTGAATGAGTATGTGTATGTAAGAGAGAGGGAGTGGGGAAAGCATTGTTTAGACATAAACACAGTGTAGGGCAATCAAGATGAAGCAAGTGGATGAGATTATAGAGGATTCCAACAACTATTTGATCGATACCCCAATAACAAGTTTGGAATACCCGAAAATAAATAATTTATACCCCAAGAATAACTCTTTAATACACCAAGAACATTTCTCTATAATACTCAATTAACAACTAGTTAATATTTCAATTACTTAAAAAACACACAAGTTAATGTTTTAATTACTAAATTTGGACCGTTGTGAGACAGCATATAACATTAGCGGTTTTCATCCAATAACAAAACTAGAAGCAAATAAAAATATACTGCATCATTGTATATCCCAGCTAGCTTTTCCCTCGCATTGAAGATGATGATAGGAGATATTGGAACACGAGTAAATGCATGCACATACTGAATTTATGGGCTCTTTGGAACAAGAGTCACAATTTCGCCACCTTTGGCATGCCCAGGAAATGGTCATGTAACTGAAAACCTTAAACATCATGCAAATCTCCTACTCCAATCTATTTAGGCATCTTCTCATCTCTTTTCAACTTTGTCTGCCCGACTTTACGACCTCTCTTTTGTCTTTTTGTTCAACACTCTTTCCCACTTAATTTACTAATACCCCAAGAACAATATGTAATATCTGAAGAACAACTTAGTTATACTATATCCCAAGAATAACTTTTTAATACCCCAAAAACAATACCTCAAGAACAACTTGCTTATACCAAAAAACACACAGTGCGGCGTGTAGTGTGTGTTTCTGGAAAAATCAAATTAAATTTAAAATTGATCTAAAATTAAGGTGCATACTATACACCCATGTGCATACTAGAATTTGCGTTATAATTATTATATATTTATCCTCATTTCCATTACCATTTAAGAATTTCAATACCAAACGATCTTAAAATATATCAACACTCTTATTGAAATATTTGGTAGCTTATATACATTAATATTTTGATTTTAACTTTTGATACACCTGATGAATATTTTGATACATTTGACCAGATATTTGATAGATTAAAACAATTTCATGATAAGCTTATCATGAACTATTTTCACACGATACCTACTCTTTATTTTTTTTCTCACTTTTTTTTTTTTTGACAAATTTTTTTTTCTCATGTTAGATTAACAAAATGAGTACTCATGTATATCGCTGATGAAAATTCAAAGGAATTATTGTCAGTTTTTGAAGACATAAATTAATTATCTTCTGTGTAGACATTTGATTTATAACTTTAAGATCAATTCTTGAAGAAGTCCCAAATTCCACACAAAGTAAACGTGAGACCTTTGCTAAAAGTAAATGTGAGAGAATAATCTCCTCTAATAAAAGCTTCTTCCCGAAAACACACAAAGCTTTTACCCGTCCAACAATGGAAAATATCTATTCCGTCCTAACAATAATTGCTTGCATACTATTCTTTATATCTATTTACAATTATTTTCACATTCTATAAATAAAAATTATTATTTTAATTTTATTCTTACATTATTCACATATTCATACAAACTATCATTATTTTCACATTCAGTTCAATCAACTTTATTATTTTAAAATTCAATCAATTGTATTATTTTAATAATGACTCTGAACATTATATATATATTTTTTAAATGTACACTTATTATTAAGGTGAAAACACTTCTGGGCTGCCTTAAAAACGGTGCACTTGTTGAGGTAAAAGCACCTGCAGCCAAGGTTTGAAAAATCGGCGAAATATCGCCGAAATTTCGTAAATTTCACATCACCGATATGAATATTCACTTGAACGAATTTTTTTACAAAATATCGGGAAATATCGAATGTAATATCGATATCGGTCAAATGTAATTCAAAATTTACAACTTATCCAGAAATATCTTGGAAATATCGGTATTAATTTTTTTTTTAAAATTTTCATTCTTGGGAGTCAAGATGGTCTTTCTTCTTTTACATTTGAGCTTCATAGGACAATATTTTAGTATTAGTTGTCTAATATTCAATAATTATGAACAATTATTGTATCGTTTTATATTTCTTACATATGTTTTCTTGATATGTTTGTTGTAAGATTCTCATTTTGTTGAGATTTTAAGTTCATTTAATGTATTAAGACTAGTCAGGAAACCCAAAATGATTATTAATACAAAGTAAGGAGAAATTCCTTCTTCTATTTTCAAAGACACTAATTATAAATATTACCCCCTCAGTCCCTCTTTAAGTTTTTTTTTTTTTTGATTAAGAAAGTGTATTATTTATTATTATATGGTGAGCCACATGTTGACTTTTGTATAAAATAATGAAAAGTTGTGAAAAGATAATGTGGAGTTGTGAAAAGTGGTATTTGTTTATTAATATATGAAATAATATTGTTGCTTTATATGGAATGAGAAACTTATTGTGGGACATCCAAAAAAGGAAAGTGAGAAACTTATAGTGGGACGGAGTGAGTATATTATATATTCTACTTTATTAGTGTGTTTTCAAACTCAAGTAACAGTGTAGAATCATTTTTTTTTAAGTTGGTAGGACCCAACTTATTCCCAAAAGAAGGTGATTCTACATTTTAAAAAGAGTTTAAAAACATGCCCTATTAAAAGTAAGGATGAAGTAAATTGGGTAACCAGAATGAACTCAAATGTCAAAATTCAGCACGATTCTGACTTTGAGATGTTAAAAGCAAATCCATCCAACCGACGCAGAAATTAGATTTGCTCATAAAAGAAAAAAGGAAAATGGAAGTAATGAATGAAATTCAAGAAGTTTTTGGTTCATTTAAGAACTACATTTCAAATAAGGCAACCTCAGAAATCCTATTTCTCCAACCTAATAACAATTTACACCTCAACTATATCTGTACCAAATAATATTTGTATGCACTATTTTCAATGCGTTATGCCAAATAATAATTCACCATAATTTTATCTTATGTCAAGCCACTACTTGGTTAATAAGATAGATAAAGAGTGACCGTTAGTAATTAAACAATTCAATAATTATATTGGGAATGGATCATCATAGGTAGAGATTTTCTACTGGATACACATGAAATGCAGTAAGTTGCAGAATAATTGGCAGAAATGATGTCTTAGGAAGAGCAATAATAAAATCGCGAAAAAGAAGTATACAAATAAGAAGAGCAATAATAAAATCGCGAAAGCACAGCCATGCCGTTGAAGCTGTCTCCGGAGCCCAGCCTTGAATCTGCCAACTGCCCGAAATCGCCGGAATTTCTGTTTCCCTTGTCCGAAGTTCCAACCACCGTTCGCGAAGAAAAGAAGAAATGTCCAAATGAAGAGTTGCTAAACAAAGAAGAAACGCATTCTTATTTGAAGAGTTGTCAAGGGAGAAAAAAAAAACGTCGCGTGAAATTCCTAACTTAAAAGAAGTGTCACCAGGTAAAACGTTTTCATTTGCTATGCTGGAAAAATGATTTGAAAAAGGCCCAATCATCAGCCCATTTACCTTTTCTTTAGTAGCCCATTTTGAGATTAACAAAAGGAAGCAGCAGATTGGTGGGACACGCCATGCTTCCCCTTCTGGGAGAAAATCTCTCTTCACTCCTCACACTGAGAATTAGGGTTTAATATTTTTCTAGTTTATTTTTGTTGGAATTGCAATATTGTTGAAGATTGAAGTTGTATTAAGCACAATATGTGATTTCTATCCTTTTATATTTAGTTTTGTTGGTTTAATTTTCATATTAATGTTTTATTGTTTTTATTTTGATATGAGTTTGTTTGTTATGATTGTTGGCTAAATATTTAGTGTTTGGAATTATGTGGGTGATTGATTAATGGGGCGATTTTGTGATTTTATCCTAATTGAAGGTTAGATGATTATATTAATGAGGATTGTTAGATTTATTGCATGATTTTGCTCTTTTAATTCATATGAGTTGATTGTTTGTTGCAACGAGAGTTGGATAGTTACATTAGAAAATTCATTAATATACATTAATTACTTGAATTAACATTTAGGTAATTAGTGAGGGGACAAAAGGTAGGGCACCTTAGTATACAAGTGGAAAAGCACGCTAGGATTTTCTTAGGCTCGTGTGATTACCCGGGTGGAAAAGTGTGAACTATTCCTATAACAATCTACATGCTTAATTAATGCATTATTCCTAGGCTTATCCAGTACAGTTTAATATGTTATTTTACGTGATTGCTCCTTATTTGGCCAACAAAAAGGATAAATGAACTTGTCGACCCGTTAATCGATTATCCCATAAGGAAAAACACTCGAACACATTTTTCTCATCTTGCTATCTTTGTTGATTTTTCTCGTGCTTGGTATTTTAATTGGCTTATTTAGTGATTTCTTTGTTCTATTTTATTTGTTTGACTAGTTAATTATTTTACTTGTTGAGTTATTACATTTTAGTTGATTGGGAACAAGTTGATCACACTACAATCAAGCGCCGACACATAGCATTAGGGCTACACTTGCCACTAATCCCGTGGATTGATATTTTAACCGGGCACTTACCTTTATTGCACGAACTTTCTACACTTGGGAAGTAAGTGTTGTAAAACACGTGTCACTCACTTAGAAAGCGGTTACAAAACCGCTCTCCAAGTCCTTTTCTGATATTTTTTAATTAAGTTATAGAGCGGTCATAAACCGCTCTCTAACATATTTTTAAAAAAAATTATAAATACTACTGGTACCATTAGAAAGATGATTTGAAGAACAAGCATTGATATGTATAATCGCTAATAAAACTGATAACTAAAAAGAAATGTAGGAAAAATGAAAAACAAAGGGAATTTTTTTTTGATTCTATCATACCCAGTTCATGATCTTTCCATACATCTACAATACTACATACATCTACAACAAACAATATTTTCCATTTTTTTATAAAAAAGTAAAATAAACATTAAATTAAAAAAATTAAAACATTCAATCCTTCAAGGGCTCTGGTGACTTTTCTGGCGCAATCTCCTTTAATTAAAAAAAATTAAAACCTTCAAATCTTCAAACACACAATCTCCTGCGCATCTTCTTCATTCTTTTCTTCTTCTTTTTTCTCTTCTACATCCTCTTTCTTCTCATGCAATCATCAATTAAAACCTTTAAACACACTGACTTTAGAAATCGAAAATACGATTTAACCTTAGAAAAGAATTAATCATCAATTAAAAGAAAAGGTTTTAAAAAGGAAACACTTACTTCACCCATTTGTAATTGAATTCCTGTTGAAGACGGTCTTTGTTTTATTTTGTATGTGGAGGGAGAGTAGATATATTATATAGGAGAGATATATTTTTTTTATTCAAGAAAGGCGCCTAGATCTGGTGCCGGCGACGCGCCCGCGGTGTCTCAGTCATCTTTTCCGGCGACGCACCTGCGATGCCTCTTTCGTAGATCTATACTCAGCGGCGCCTCGCGACGCTGCCTAATGCCGCCCCTAACGCCTGAACGCCGTCGCCTTCGATGCCGCCCCCAACGCCTGAACGTCGTCGCCTCGATGCCGCCTGAACGCCGTCGTCTCGCCTCCTGCCATGTTTTTTTTAAGGATACGACTATTATAAGAGAGAGAAGAGAGAACAGAGAAGAGAGATGGAGATGAGTTTTGGAGAGAGAAAAAAAGGGTTTCTTATTGGTTTCAAACTTTCTGGGCCTAACTTGATGATATTTAGTGGGCCTTAGCGGTTCAAAGACCGCTATCAAACTTATAGCGGTTCCCAAACCGCTTTGTAAGCTTTTGTTTTTTTTTAAATATTTTTTTTATGTAGCGGTTAGAAACCGCTTTGTAAGCCATTTATATATATTTTTTTAATTATTTTCGTATTTACTTAGAAAGTTCATTGGCAAATGAGTTCTCTAAGTGAGCACTTAGAGAACTCATTTGTTAATGAGCTCTCTAAGTAAAGCTATGCAAAGTGTTTTTTGTAGTAGTGCGTATTCATCTAATATCAATAAAACAATTAATTAAATCTAACAATATAAACAAATATAAACAATCTATTCATCTAACAATATAAATATCACAATATCAATAAACCTAACAAATAAACTAAATAAATTAAATCACTTACCTTTCTCCGGCGGTTAGTGGCGGCAAGCGAGGGCGGCGGAGGCGTCGGCAAGCGAGGGAGAGTTTTTTTGTTGTTGTTTCGTAAACCCTTCTGTGAAGAAACTTAATTTAATCTGATTCTTAAATTTAGCGACTGCCAAGACGGTCGCTAACTTAAGTAGTCGTGGCCACGCGTCTTCTTCCGGTTAAAGGAAACCATTCCAAATTATTAGTCAAAGTCGGTTTATTAGCGACCGCCAGCTAATTAAAAATTAAATTTTGGTTTAATATTAGCGACCGCCTAGGTGGTCGCTAAACTTGAATTTAAATTTAATAAGCCGTGCGTTGGGCGGTCTTGTGTAATTATTTTATAAATAATCTTATATATATAGCGATCACAGAAGCGATCGCTAATTAAATATATTCTTCTCATATATTAATTTTATTATTCACATATACCTATATCAACACAAATATCATTCATATATCAATATAAATTAAATCTATATCATCACAAATATAAATCAATTAACAAATTAATACTACTAATTAAATTCATAATCCACATCATCTTAATCTTCTTCATCCTCATCATCTTGTTCATCTTCATCTTCATCATCTTCTTCATCCTCATCATCTTGTCCATCTTCTTCTTCATCCTCATCATCTTCTTCATCTACCTCTTCTCCATCCACTTCATTGTCAATAATGACCGTATCCGGATTTGCAGCCACTAAATCCATAGAAAGATTGATACCTTCGTCAAGAACTACTGTTTGAGCCTGTTGCACTTCAGTTTGGAATGAATCTTCAAATTGTGTAATGTCTCCTTTGGATGAATTAGGAATTTCCACCAACGACCTTACCTTGACCTTGCAAACTGTTCTTAATTCGGTTTGCCTGAAACCGGATACTTGCAGTAATATACCTGAGATGCTTGTGATGCAAAGATGAAGGGGTCGTATGCTGCTGGGTATTTTTTGTTGATGTTAATATCAACAATCTTGTAGTTTGTATCGATTTGTTTCCCTTCTCGTCCCGGATCAAACCATTCACAAAAGAAAAAAAAAATTCTCGATGGTCATCCTGGATATTCTACTTCTACCACGTCTTGCAACACACCATAGTAATTGTTCTGTGCTTCATTGTAATTTCCACTGGTAACGCAAACACCGCTGTTTGAAGTAGTTTTTACTGAAGCATATGCAGCTGTGTGAAATTTATAACCATTTGAATAGTACCTATTATAACATGTCACTTGTCGAAGTGGTCTTTTGCTCAAAGCTTCAAGATGTTGATTGTGAAGCTGCTTACTTAGTCCCTATAAATATTAAAATTTGAGAAGATAAATAACATATATTAAATTAAATTGCTTCAAAAAAAGTGTTACATACATATTTTTGGAACTAAAATATGAATCTGTTGCGAACCGCTTCATACTCCTCAGTCGTTTTCCACAAGCCAGTTACTGTAACTTTGTACAACAACGAATCACCTAAAATAAAGTGTGTATAGTTAAACTAAATAGATAAAACTCTTATCATAATTAAGTAAACAATGTCTACATACATGTTCGAACTCGTGGCCTTGGATGCTTTACAGCATGTTTTCCCTTTAGAAAATTCACTTTGTCCCTCCGGAAGGCATGATCATCACATAGAAACTTCTGATGGTTGTCGAACCATGATATCTTTCTGCTTGGTGGAAGATAAAATGCATCAGATCCATCCATGCAGTACGGGCATGCTTGTTTTCCAACTTTAGACCACCCAGATAACATAAAATATGTTGGAAAGTCGCTGATGATCCATAAAACAGCAGCCAGTAACGTGAAGTTCTCCTTCCTGTACACGTTGTATGTCTTTATTCCCGTATGCCACATATATAACAACACTTTAATCAGTGGCTGAAGGTAGACATCCAGGTTATTCTTAGGGTTCTGAGGACCAGGCACCAAGACAGTGAGAAATATGTGTTGAGGCTTCATGCACAACCAAGGAGGTAGATTGTACGGAGTCAGTAACACAGGGCACAACAAATTCTTCTTCCCGTGCATACCGACTGGAGCAAATCCGTCCGTGCATAGATCAAGCCTCACATTTCTCTTCTCACTCGCAAAATCTAGAAACTCTTTATCAAGATATCTCCACGCATTAGAGTCAGCAGTTTGACGCATCTCTCCGGAATTCTGACCTGAACACTCCTCAGTATGTCATCTCATGTCTTTTGCAGTGGCACTCGACTGATACAACCACTCTAGATGAGGAGTGATGTGAAGATAATACATAGACTAGAAAGTTGTCTTCTTCCTATGATCTGAGGGTTTGAACCTAGGGTGGTTGCACATCCTGCGCTGATCGATGCTCTCATCGTCGCCTCAAAACAGCATGCAACCGTTGGTACAACAATCAATCTTCTCAAATGGTAAACCCATATCCTTCAAGAGCCTCTTACTTTGATAGAAATTTTCTGGCGCTGTGTTCTCTTAGGTAGGGCCCATTTGAACAACTTTGCAAATTGATTGTTGACTTTCTGACTCACTTTACCTTCAGTTTTGATTGACAACATCTGAGCGTTGAATGATAATTGAGTCTCAGTATCACAACCAGGAAACAGCTTCTAATCGATATATTTAAGCATCTCAAAAAATTTCATCGAACGAAGATTTGGTTCCTCCTCCATGGCAGTGTGGTGACCACGCAAACCACATTCATCAATCATCGTATGATACCTTTGGAATTCATCTACCTCATCCACCGGTGTCCCAAAGCATGGAGTAGGCGAATCACGGCTCAAACCACCAATCTCAAATCTCTCACTTCCACCACTACTCAACTGATCATAGAAGACAACCACTGTTTTGATATTATAATTCCACCGGGGTTCGCCATGTACGGTCCAAATGTAATAATATGGAGTAAAATCGGACCTCACAAGATGAGTTTTAACCTCATCAGTGCTCAAGAATCTCTTGTTACCGTACTTTTTTCTTGAACAAGGACATCTAATCTGGCCACCCCTATCCATGTAGTATGGATTACGAGAGGCAAACTTAATAAACTCATCAATTTTCTCGTAAACTTCAGAGTTGATCATTCCTTGTATCATACGAGACATTTGATACATCCAACGATGATCAGAGAGTTCCATCTGATTTAAATTAAGAATACATCACATTAGAATTATAGAAAAATCCACCAGCCTCGACTGAAACAAGCATATCCAATTTTTTAAAATAAAAAATCCACTATAATCATACATCAATTAAACTAAATTTATCAAACAAAAATTTAATTCACAATAAAATTCTAACAAAATTGGGACTAATCTCCAATAAAAATAGATATATCCATAAACAATTAATGTACAATAAATAATGCTAAAATTATCACAAATCGAACTCACAAATATGCTTTATCTAACATGTATTTTATCAAGCAAATAAACTTTATTCAACAATAGAAATCAAACGGTAAAAATATAAAAACGCATGGTCAAATTGAAGCAACGAGCACAATGTGACAATAGACCCGATAGATTGCAACCAACACTTTAAACCAATAATTCTTCACATTTGAGAGATTTTTTGAAGGTTGGGGTTGCTTTTTCATGAATGAAAAGGAAAGAAAAGGGTAGAAGCTGTTGTATATTCGTAATTTAGCGACCGCCTAGTCGGTTGCTAGATATAAATATTGAATCGGGCAGTTATTGCTCACCTACCCGCCTTCAAAAATTCGATACATAGCCATTGAAACTCTGAGTTTTATTTGTGGAATGAATCTCTTGTTCGGACATAGTGGATCAGAATCATTTGGTTAGGTTTTGGGGGATAATATATATATTTAGGGCTCATTTGGTTCGTAAGATAAACGTATTTATCCGCCAAAACATAAAAACATGCATGTTTTTGGCGGATAGATACTTTTATCTTACGAACCAAATGAGCCCTTATGAGTTATTTCTGTCCGTTATTAGGTTAAAAAAGGACACAGCCTTGATCTCTCTTTACTTTAGAGGCTATATTTCATAATTGCAGTATGATTTATTTTCTTTGAAGGTGTAAGCACTCAAGTGCATTATTTGGGAGTTTGATTGTTGCTTTCCGATTCTCAATTTCTGTTCTATATTTGTCCATTAAATCACTCAGCTTGGATACAATATTATCAGCTCCTGCTACCAATTTCTGTAATTAGAAAGGGGAAAATTTTCGGCATGAATGCAGAAGCTGGTTTTCCCAAGGAGAAACTTGCAACAGGACAGATTCCGGCGACTGGTGTTAGTTCTAATTCGTAACTAGATAGGACTTTTTTTTGCAATGAATTTTCCAGCATTGTCAATAAAGGTTTTGAGATGCTAGTTTGGGGAAGAAGACGATGGGTTGATGAAGGAGCTGTAAAACAAATGAAGAGAAAAATAACTTTTTTTTTTAAAAGAAAATTAATTATTTAATAATTTGAGGAGAAAAGTCCAAGTGACTTTAAGATGGATTTGGATATAGATTGGATGTATTAGAAAATATCAATTTCTAATCAAGTATTGTGTGATGGAGAATACTTTTCATTCATTTAATCTCAAGCCAACGCGTAATAATGGTAACATTTTGCATCTTTGCTCACCAATTCTATGAATCCAATCCAATGACATACATATAAAAATCCCTCTTCTAGTTTAAATGGTCCCATAATTCTCCTGCTTTAATACTTGAAAAATGTATTGTTGTTCCGTTCGAGTTCTGAATTTTTTATCACAGAGGCCCCTCAGCTATCATCCGCCAGAACCTAACCATATGATTCTGATCCACTATGTCGCATATCTTGGTGAGATGTCCCAACAAGAACTTCCACAAATATTACTCTGTGAAGCGTCCAAATGGGAGACGCAGCACAGGGTTTCAATGGTGGATATATCGGCATTTTACGCGCAAGAGATTAAAAAGTACCTGTTCAGGGTGCCCAGATTTAAGAAACTTCCAGATAGCCAAAATGGTATCAACAAGTACAGACCAGTGAAAGAATTTGTCAGTTTCCTAGTTCGATTGCTCTGCAACAAACAGGGTCATGTGAAGATCAAATCTACCATCTTGAGAAGGACCTGAGATTTTTTCTCACCGTTCTTGGGGACACATCATTAATGACGTGTGCCGATCATGACCACCAAGAGTTGGAGAATCTGTTGGCAGAATTTGAAGCTGTGGCTGATGAAGCTGGAAGTTTTGTTCATTCCTTATTCTTCGTAGCTGGTCAAGCATTTGGGGAAAAGGATGATGAATTTTCTGCTATTTTAGACCATACCAACCTGTTGAAAGCTAATATCATGAAGTTGTCAGCTGATTGTGTGACCAAATCAGCTTATAATATGCCTCCCAAGACATCTGTGGTTGACTCGTTTCTAGTTCTTGATTCATTAGTTAGTGATCTGGATGATCTGAAGAATCGTGATGATAATCCAATTGATGATGATGTGAAGGGACAAATCCAAACTATCCATCTGGGGCTAATCTGTTTGCAATGTTTCATCAAGGATATATTTCTGCCACAACCTTCAGAAATCGGAGAATTGGAAGAATATTATATGCGAATTGGAGATTTGGCTCATCAAGCTCGACATCTTATCATCTCTTTTTTGGCTGGAGCTGCTCCTTCCTGGTATCTCTTGAACAGTCTCGTTGATATCAACCAGAAGATTGAGCGTTGCAGGTTTGAGCTCCCAGAAATGATGATGGAATATAAATCTCGAGGCTCAAAATTTAGCAAGTATTTTAACAAACAACTGTCATTGTCGCTTTCCAATAGAAACACCGAGGTGCATGACAATATAGTTGGTTTTGAGGAAAAAATGATACATATGTTGGATCATCTTGTGGGAGGAGGAGCT
>JAPKLY010003053.1:3926-20731 GCA_026898435.1 Prunella vulgaris | reverse complement strand
AACTCACCATAATTTCGATATTCCTATGGGACTAAAATTTACAAAATAGTAATCATTAAAAAAAATTTAACTGCGAGTGTTTCTCACTAATCAACATTAATTAGTTTTAAGAGAATATTTCTACGGGACTAAAATTGCTACTCCTTCCATCCCTCAAATGTATTCCCACTTACCATTTTGGTCCGTCCCTCGAATTTATTCTCATTCTTCTTTTAGAAAATATTATTTTATTATCACACTCACAAATAATCATTTTATTCTCTAGTGGACCCTACAATTATTCCACAATATCCTTACTTTATCTCATTTTCCTTAACACTCGTGCCCACCCAAATTGGAGTAAATTTTGGGGACGAAGGGAGTATAAAAAAAGATTAATTTTCTTGTGAAAGAAACCTATATATTTCGTTGAACTTACAATTAAACCCATATAATTAATTAATGGGATTAAAGTTTTTGTAGTCTTACAACTTGTCCTGAATTTGAATTTGATCCACATGAATTACAAATTTTGATATTGATCCTGTTAATTTAAAAATATTTTGCTTTGTGTCCTTTTACAAACTTACAAGACCAAAATCACATTTATAATTTCTAAAATGACCAAAATCATAATATTTTTAAGACTTGCAGGACTAATATCAAAATGAGTAATCTATGTAGACCAAATTCGAGATAAAGATGTTTTCTCTCGCTTTGGGATAGGTGGTCGTTGGAGGTGCTTAGTCGTCATTCGTCGGATCACCATCCACTTCTTCTTTCTCTCTCGGCTGTTGGTGAATCTCAGGCTTTTCCCTTCTGCTTTCAAAGCATGTGGTCTTTACATGAAGAGTTTAAACCTTTGGTTTTTGCTATCCATGATCGTATGCTAGATGTGCTCGAGGATGGACTCATTAAATTCTTCTGGGATCCAGTTAGCGATGGAAAAACACCTGAAGCTGAGGTCAGCAAGAGAACAAGACCTGAAAAGAAAAAGAGTGAACTGACTGATGCAGAAAGGAAACTATTTAATCTGGATCAGGTGGCCAGGACAGAGATTATTGAGACTCTGTCCAAGGAGTACATTGAAAAGATAAAGACTTGCAAGACTGCCAAGAAGATGTGGGAGATACTCTCCTTGATGTGTGCATCAAGAAAAATAAACTTCAAGCTGTTCTTCACACATTTGACACGTTCAAGATAAAAGCTTATGAGACTATTGATCAGCTGGATATGAGGTTAACAAATATTTTGAACAAAGCAAGTTCCTTGAGAAATGAATATTCTGAGAGGGAAATAAACAACAAGATTCTCAGATCCCTTACCCCCAGATGGAGAGTCAAGGTGACTGTGATCAAGGAGACCAAGAATCTATCAGGAATCAATCATCACACACTACTATCTCATCTGAAAGCCTATGAATTCGATATTCAAGAGGACCAAGAAGATGAGACTCCATCATCATCTTCAACTGCCAAGAATGTTGCATTCTCTGCTACAGCTGAAAGTCATGAGAAGTCCTCTACTCCAGAGGACCTAAGCCTTAAAGAGCAGTTAGCCTTGCTAACTAAGAAATTTGATAAAATATCAAATAAGTTCCAGAAATACAGATCTCACTGGAAGAAGAGTAGAGGTGATTCTTCCAGAAGGTATCAGAAGCCATCTGATAGCATAAGACCAGATACAAGTCTCCAGAGACAATGAGGGAACTAAGTCCCAAGAGAGGAGGAAATGGTGTCTGTTATTCCTACAATAAGCCGAACCATTTCAGTTATGACTACCCCCAGTTGACACCAAGAGAGAGAGGGGAGAAGAGGCTCATGAGGGATAGGAGGTTCGTTGACAAGAGAGCCTTGTTAGCTGAGAATGAAAAGGAAGATATCAGCTCATCCACATTTGATTTTGAATCAGAAGAAGATCTCTGCCTTATAGCTAAGGTAGAAGAGGTACAATCTTCAGCCCCCTTTGTTAGCTCATCTTACTCCTCTACCTATTCTGTGGAGTCAGACTTATAGAAAATATTGTCTGATCTCCAATCCTCTCTAAAAGTTTGTTCATTACTAGAAGAGAAGAACTTTAAACTGAAAGTTGAGGTTCAAAGCTTGAGACTTGAGAAAGAGTCCAGAATATCAGTCACACCCTATAAATTACATGCTAACAAGTCAGCTGACTTAGTAGCAAAGTGTGAGGAACATGAGAAGCTGATAGAAAGACTGCTCTCTGATAACCTTGGTTTAAGTAATGAACACAATCAGATGATAGCCAAGTTCGATGCACTCTTTAAATAGAACGAACTATTAACAAATAATGCACACCAGCTTCAGCTGAAAGTGGACCAGCTGACTAAGGCAAAAATTGTCATGTCTGAAATAACTGAATCCTCACAAACTGTGCATGACAAAAGAGGTCTTGGTTACCCAAAATCTAAGCCACAAAAGAAGAAAGACAGTGAGCACGTTAAGGATCCTCGTAAGGGTAAAGTGCCAGCTGAGTCTACACCTGAACAAGCAGGGCAGAAGAGTAGAAAGACTAATAAGTCCTCGGCTAGGTAGACAAGTAAGAAAACTCAAAAGCCCACTGTTGACCAAACTAAGTCTAAAACTCAAAGCCCCAAAGTCAGAAGAGGGCAGACAATTCATAGCTATGCTAAGAAGACGAAGCCTCAGCAGAATCAGCAGAGAGGAGATCAGCCTGGGCCATCTCAAAAGAGAAAGCCTAAGCAAACCTATCTTCAGCCCTGGGTTACATTTAAGTTAACCAAATTTGATAAGCCTGCAAAGGCTAAAGTCTACGAGTTATTCAAAGGCTTGAGCAGAAACTACCCATACGAAAAGCCCACGTACAAGTCTGTTATTATTGAACATTGCAAGGGAGATGATTTTTGTGGATAAATATGGATGGAGGTTGAGATCACCTAATTCTCGTAAGGATGATCTTTACTTGTGGATCCAAAAGATTGATTCTAACCAAACAGGACCCAAAGAAAGGGTACCTAAAGCTTGAATCTGATTGCAAGTGAGCTCTGGCCCAATTGAGAGAGGGGAGGCCAAGAGTGTTGTCTGGTACATAGACAGTGGGTGTTCCAAGCATATGACGTTTGAGAAGCATCTCCTTCTGGGTTTTGTGATGTTGGATGGGCCTAGAGTGGTGTTTGGTGATAACAACTTTGAAGTCAACTGACTAGAGATTTATGTTCGCACACTAATGCACTTTCCTACAAGTGTATAGGACCGTATAGTGGTAAGCTGACCAAGTTATAAAATAATATCGAACCCTAAGGAAGCAATGAGACACTCTAATTCTAAGGTTTGTGTGAGTTTTGGAATTAAACCTAAATAATGAAATTGCAAATTTTGGGGTTCCTAAACTAATGATCACTTGAAGCAGAAATTGGAATGAATTAAGAATGCGTAAATAAATACCTAAACTAAAACATGAAAATAAATCCCTATTCTCTACTGCATAAATTGAATAAATTAAAAGTAAGACAAATTTTGTTGTCAATTCCTAATTCTAAACCTACGGATTCTAATACTAATTAAAGCAGAAAATGAAAGCAGTTAAATATGAAGGATCAGGAACTTAATCTAACTAACAAGGAGTGGTAACATGAATAATTAAGAAAAAATGAATTGACAAAACTAACAATAATAAATCAAGCACCAAGGAGATAATAGAAACTAACATGAATAAAAGCTAATTGAAACTGAAATTGAAAGAAAACCAAACTAATCAAATAAATTCAAGAAACCAAAGTGAATAATCTCCTCAAAATCAAAGTACACACAAATTGTTAGTCAAAGCTTTTCCAAATTCCACACTGTAAGACTACCCTAATACGTTCCAAAACAATGAACAAAAATAAACCCCTAATTCCTAATTTCTCTCTACTGCCTAATGCCTTCAAGGCGTGCGTGATGCCCTAGTGGCGTGATAAAGCGTGATTTTCCCTGATGCGTACTCCCTGCCCTTATAAACAAATGAAATGGGCCTAATGTCTCAAAGAAATAATTGGGCCTTACAATTAAATAGGCAATAGAAGTTGGGCCCAATCATCAATTACCAGCATAGGCGATTTCAGTTCATTCCGGCTGATTGGGAACGTGATTGGTGCGACGGCGAGATTCGGTTTCAGAGGTAGGTGGAATTCCGGTCGATTGAGTGTAGGTACAGTGGCTATTGACGGTTTCCGATCGGGAATCGGTATCGATGGCTGCCGTGATCGGGCGGCGCTTCTTGCTGCGATTTCCGGCTACGATTTCAGGCAGAGGTTGTTTCCGGTCGATTGAGTCGCGGCTGCGAGATTCCGGAGGCGGCACGATGAGAGGACGTTTGAGACTTTTCGGTTATGAACAGAGGTGGGCACGGCCCTGCTGTGGTTCAGCTGAGAAATGGTGGAGATGTGGGCCCCTTGTACAAGAACAATATTCTCCTTTTAGAGAATGACAAATTAATCCTCAAATTTTTTCTTCAAATTTTTCTTCAATTAAGCGAAAATGATAATTTAAATAATTGTCTTATCAATTCATCTCAAATCTATATAATATTTCCAATTAGTCAAATTAAGTCCCTAAATGCATACAAATCTTCACAAAATCGTCTCTAAATGAGCACAAATTAATGCAAATATGACCCTAATCATCAACAGAGTAGTTTGTACCCTGATTGAAAGCACCAGAGTTGAGAAGGTCTACCATGTAGAGGGACTAATGCTCAATCTTCTTTTAGTATTCCAATTCTGTGATAAGGGATACTCAGTAAGATTCTCTAAAAACTCTTGCTTTGTCATTATTGATTTTAATGAGCAGGTGCTACTAACTGGCCTCAGAAGAGGTAACATGTATCTTTCAGATTTTGCAAGTTGTCCAGTTGATTCCTGCCTTGTTGCCAAAAGCACATCAAAGGGCAGCTGGCTGTGGCACAAGAGATTAAGTCATTTGAACTTCAAGTTCCTCAACAAGGTTGCAAGAAAGGGTCTGGTAAGAGGACTACCATGAGGTGTTTGTCAAGGAGCAAAAGTGTGATACCTGCCAGAAGGGGAAGTAAACAAGAGCCTCATTCAAGGATGTGCAGAGTACTTCCACAACAAAGGCACTCCAGCTGCTACATATGGATCTCTTTGGACTAGTCTCACCACTCAGCTTCGGTGGAAGGAAGTACACTTTGGTAAGAGTGGATGATTATACTAGATTCACTTGGGTAGTGTTCTTGTTCAAGAAGAGTGTTGGGATATAATGTGAGTGTTTTGATTCAGGTCCCAAAACCCCTAATGAATTGCCTAAGTATAGTTAGTCAGGTTTGTTTAGTTCAAGACTAGTCAGGTTAGAATATGTTTTCTATTCACATGTAATCAGCTCAGGGAGAACGCATTGAAGACTGAAGAATGATAGAGACGTCCCAAAGATCCTAAGTCAGAAAAGGTGTTCAATCCTGAAGATTGGAGCTCGTCCTGAAGACACTCGACCTGAAGCTGAACTTTGAAGAACCTAAAGATTCGTCCTGAAGCCCGTTGAAGATGATCCTGACAAATCCCACTGATATGTTCCTACTGAGTACTCTAAGCATGCTCAGGACAGGACTTACTCAGTGAAAGAGGAAGTAGGTTGAGTGTTCATCTACTGACGCTCATAAAGGCCTGGTGAAAAGTCTATTGAAGCAATGGGAGTTAACATTTATGTTAACACCTGAGGACAAAAAGAATGTCAGCAGCTCCGAATAAGACAAACATTTATCCTGAGTAAAGTGCAAGACACTCAGAGTTTAAAAATGTACGAGGAAGTATGAAGTCACATCAAGAACTAGTTGTTTCAACGGAGAGCCAATCAGATGTTGACAACGTATGTACGGAGTGTGCGCCGCATTTATTATTCCTCAGAACTGCAGGCGGTGACCACAAAGTTTCCCTTTTAAGCATTGGGAAAGGTCAACCAAGTACATATCGGTCTGCACCTACCTAAAATAGGAATATTCGAAAAGATCTCCTCCAACTGATCTTTGAATCTCTCCTATAAATACAGATTGCCTTGCACCCATTCAAGGCTAATGGGAAATTTCCAAGCGATTGAAAATCTCCAGAATCTAAGTGCTCAAAGCAAACCACAAACAACACTCTGCAATTAAATTTCTCTAATGTTGTAGTAGGATTCTAAATTCTGTATTTGCTTAGATCGATAGTCCTTATCCTTAGCATTGTTTAGATTGCAAGGACTATCACCATTAGTTGGAAACCAGAAAGCCAAACCCCTCAGTTTGTGAGAAAGTTGGTGGGAAGGACTGGGACTTGTAAAACGCCCAGGGGTCTAGTTCCTTAGAGAGGATGGAGGCTATTCGTGCACCTTGGCACGTTAAAAACAAGCACTAATCCTTAGTGGAGAGGATTGCTTCCTGTTAAATCAGGTCGTGGACGTAGGAGTTGATTATCTTTGAACCACATTAAAAATGCCCCTGTGTGCTGCTTTATTTTCTTGTTCAGGATAAAAAAAATGTCATCATATTAAACTAAACATTCAGCATAAGTTTTACAACTTTAGGAGAAATCAATTCTCCTAAGCATTAATCAGTGCACCAGCCTTAACAACTATTTCTAAGCAAAATGGAAAACATTTTTCAGGATATAAAACGAGTAGAAACTTAATGGCTCACTTCCGCACGTAACTCTAGCTTACTGAGATAGCTATCCAACTGATTAGTTTTCTAAGTGGTCAGTAGGTGGGTTATCTCTACTGAGCTTCTGAGAGCACATACTCAGAACTCATCCTATCTATCCCTGCTGTCCCTGAGACCATCAGTTCAGTGAGAACTATCAGGATCTTCCTGACTGAGTTTTTGAAAGAGCATTTTTTAGAAAATCTAAAAATCTGACATCAGTGTATTCCCCCCCCCCATACACTGATTATACTCATTTCGGGACCAAAAAGGAGTGAGATCATGGTCAAGATGTTGGAGCCCTTAAGAGGATCCAGAATGAGCAATGGCTCAACATAGTCAGAATCAGAAGTGATAAAGGTACATAGTTCATCAATTCACATGTGTCTGACTATTGTAGGGAGTAAGGAATTCAGCATAAGACATCAGCTGCTAGAACTCCTCAGCAGAATAAATTGGCTGAGAGAAGGTAGAACTCTCAAGGAGGGTGCTAGGACCAAGTTAGATGAATACAACACTCCCCAAAGGTTTTGTGCAGAAGCAATCAACACTGCTTGCTACATCCAGAATATATGCTTACCAGTCAAGAGGTATGGCATGACCCCCTATAAGTTATACAAAGGTAAATCACTTAACCTTGCCTTTGTCCATATATTTGGATGTAGGTGTTTCATCCATGACAATGGAAAAACCAAACTAAAGACTTTTGATGCCAAAGTTGCTAAGGGAATATTCTTAGAATATTCTGGTGTAGCAAGGCCTATAGAGTCTTTAATAAGGTTTATCTTTGTGTGGAGGAAACACCCCATGTTGTATTTGTTGAATCTTTTCATGGGTAAAGCAAAGATAAGCTAGCATATGAGATGGATCAGATGAATCTGAAAGACAAGCCAAATCTGATCAAAGTTGTAGTGCCTCAGATGGATTCAGAATCAGATTCAGATGATGAGCCTAAATCAGCTAACAAGTCACCTTTAGCTGAGAAAGAAGGTGAAAAGACTCATGATACTAACCAAGTGGGAAGCTCAGACTTGACCCAAGAGGAGCAAACCATGGCACCTCAGAGGGGTAAGAAGAAGATGTTTGATTTTCGAGCTGAGCAAATATTAGGAGACCCAAGTGTTGGTGTTCAAACCAGAAGGAAACTGAACTTGGCCTCTCAATTCAGTTGTTATGTGTCTCTGATAGAACCCAAGAACATCCAAGAAGCTCTTGAAGACCCCAACTGGATCTTAGCAATGCAAGAGGAGCTGAACCAGTTTACTAGACAAAATGTCTGGACTCTAGTGGAGAGGCCCAGACATCAAAAAGTCATTGGTACAAAGTGGGTTTTCAAGAACAAGAACGATGAGAAATATGTAGTGGTGAGAAATAAGGCAAAGCTAGTGGCTCAGGGGTACTCACAATCTGAGGGGATTGACTATGATGAGATTTTTGCACCTATAGCCAGACTAGAAGCTGTCAGATTGTTTCTTGCCTATGCAGTACATAAAGGGTTCAAAGTATATCAGATGGATGTCAAGTCAGCATTTCTAAATGGAATCCTGGCAGAAGAGGTATATGTGGAGCAGCCACCAGGATTCGAGGTAGGAAACAAAGTCCATAGGTTGCAAAAAGCTCTATATGGGTTGAAGCAGGCACCCAGAGCATGGTATGACACACTTTCCCAGTTCTTGCTGAATAGTGAATTCATCAAGGGAAAGATAGACAAGACTTTGTTTAGAAAAGTAGATGGAGATGATATCCTTCTGGTGCAGATATATGTTGATGATATCATTTTCGGCTCCCCCAATAAGCAAATGTGTGATCAATTTAGCAAGTTGATGACCAACCAGTTCGAGATATCGATGATGGAGGAGATGACCTATTTCCTTGGGCTTCAGGTGAAGTAACTGCCCCAGGGAACTTTCATTAGCCAAGCTAAATATGTCAAGAATTTGATAGAAAAGTTCGGAGTCAGTAGCAGCAGGGAAGCTAAGATTCCGATGATAGCTAACTTTAGTATGGACCCAGATGAGGCTAGCGAGAAGGTGGATCAGACTCTATATAAAGGCCTTATTGGTTCTCTATTGTATCTTACTGCCAATAGTTGGGGTATGTGCAAGATTTCAGGCGAACCCTAAAAAGTCTCATCTGGAGGCTGCGAAGAAGATTGTGAAGTATTTGAAGGGTACTTCCAATCTGGGCCTCTGGTACCCAGCTGATGACAATTTTCAGCTGAGTGGTTACTCAGACTCTGACTATGGAGGGTGCAAGATTGATAGGAAATCAATCTCAGGCACATGTCAGTTTCTAGGAAGTAAGCTGATATCTTGGTTTTCCAAGAAGTGGACATCAGTAGCTACTTCCACCACAGAGGTTGAGTACATGGCAGCTGGTAGTTGTTGCTCTCAGCTGCTTTGGATCAGACAGCAACTAAGGGACTACCATGTGGTCACAGAGGAGATTATCATCTTCTGTGATAGCACAAGTGCAATTGCCATTACTCAGAATCATGCTCTACATACTAGATGCAAGCATGTGGACATTAGACACCACTTTCTGAGAGACCGTGCTGAGAAGGGAGACATCAGGATGGAGAAGATACACACAGATAAGTAGAGAGCAGATATCCTCACCAAGCCTCTTGCAGAAGCCAGATTCAGAGAATTGGTTATTGAGTTAGGGATGGTAGATGCAGAAGCAGTGATGTAAAGAGATCAGATTAGGAGAGTTTATGGTTCAACTGATATTCAGCCAAGGGGGAACTATTGTGGAAACCAGTTTATGGTTCAGCTAATATTTAGCCAAGGGGGAACTATAGCTGTTCACAACCGCTCTCTAAGCCCAATTTTTTTTAGAGATGTTTCACTTAGAGAGTTCTTCACATAATAGCTCTCTAAGTGGAGCTCTCCAAGATTTTTTGCTAATTTTTGAATTAATTATGTGAGCTCCACTTACAAAGTTCTTGTGAAAATGAGCTCTCCAAGTGGGCTTAGAGAGCTCATTTTCACAAGACCTCTGCAAGTAGAGCTCTCCAAGAGCAATTATGTAGTAGTGAGGATTTCGACAAGGCGGAAATCGGCAGCGTTCAAGAGTGAAAGTGGCGGATGCACTATGGCGTTCAAGAGGCGAAGCCGCATGAAGCTGTTGTTAGGGGGTTCGTGGTGGGTTTTGATGGTCGAAAAAAGGTGGCGGAGGAGTGCACACAGTGTAGGCAGCGCTATTGGTAGAGATCGGAGCCCAGGTGTGCAGTGGGGCTATGTGCGATTTTCAGAGTACAGCTTTGTGATTAGTGTGAATTTTGCTCGAAATTATTGTGCTTTATTAGCTTATTTTAATATGATTTCTTGCATTTTTCACATTAAATTGATTAATTGTGTTTAATTGTAAACATATTTGTTGTGGTGCATTTTTATTGAAAATTGAATTGAGTTTGATAATTAATTTGTTGGATTATTAATTTGCCCTCATTGAAAATATTGCTATCAATTTTAATTAAATTCTAGGCCCAAAACTGAAGCCCATCAATGATTTGTTTGGATGGTAAAGAGTTGACTAATTCCAATTTCTTATCAGATTGAGGAAAGGATGTTTAATTGTTGCTGTTGTGGAATTGTTCGGAGATTGAATCGAACTCAATAAGACTTCGAGTAATCAGAACAATTTGAAAAATATGCCGGATGAACACACTCAACAGAAATAAACAGAAAATGAAAAAGGAACAAGCAATTTACGTGGTTCGATCAAATTGATCTACGTCCACGGATGGGGTTGGCTCACTTCACTAATCAATGGAATCATGTTTACAGAGTACAAAGCTTTCTCACTCTAATCTCTCTCTAAGTATCGAGTGAATAACAATCTTACTTCATTACTTCTGGAATGAATACTTATTTATAAATCAGACCATTAACCGCCTTTGAGCTCTTAACCAATCAACGAGATTCGTATGGTTATAACCGCCTTGAATAATTGTTTCGGCGTCCAATGAGATTGCTCCGCCAGCTGCCCAAATAACTGACTTTATCACTCTGGTGAAGTCACCTTTGCCATGTTCTGTTTTTTATAACTGTCAGCTCAGGATCGCCTTCATGCTGAGTGACTAAGGGAGTCGGTGATTTTCGGCTCAGGATGATCTCTCAGGATTTGCCTTCAGTTATACTGAGTCTTCAGTGTCTTCACTGATCTGACCACTCAGGATGACATTCAGGATGAGTGTCAGGATCAGAATACTTCTGACTCAGGATCAAGTCTTCGCTCAGGCTCAGGATGCTTTCCTCAGGAATATTCCTCCGGATCCAATACTCAGGATCAGGATTCCTGACTAATCTTCAGTACTCAAACTCAGCTTATCTTTACATTTAACAATTCTCCACCTTAAAGAAAGTGAGTTTCCCCCATTCCATACTCCACCTCAGGACCTAACTCATGGTACATCACATGACTGCAGCTTGATCAGCTCCAAGCAGTATCTGAACTTGGAAATAGGTAAGACCTTAGTCAGCATATCCGCAGCATTATCCTCAGTAGAAACCTTATGCACTGAAATCACTTTCTTTTCAACCACATCTCTTACAAAATGAAGTCTGACATCAATATATTTTGACCTTTCATGAAAGACCTGATGTTTAACCAAATGAATTGTGCTCTGATTATCACACTGAACTGCAACTTCCTTTTGCCTAATTCCAAATTCTTTAATCATACCCTTGAGCCACATTGCTTCTTTCACTGCTTCAGTCATTGCAATGTATTCAGCCTCAGTAGTTGAGAGCGCCACTACTGACTGAAGTACTGATCTCCAACTGATTCCTGTACCATATAATGTGAACACATATCCTGATAAGGATTTCCTCGTATCAATGCTTCCAGCATAATCTGAGTCCACATATCCCTGAAGTGGTTGAGTGTCATCCTTAGTCTTCTCGAAGAGTAACCCCAGATTTTCAGTTCCTTTTAAGTATCTCATTATCCACTTAAAAGCCTCCCAGTGTGTCTTTCCTGGATTTGCCATAAATCTACTGACCACACTGACTGAATGTGCTAAATCTGGCCTGCTGCACACCATAGCATACATTATGCTACCTATCCCATTTGAGTAAGGGATTTTACTCATTTGTGCCTTCTCTTCTTCTGACTTTGGACACTGACTTGTTGTCAGTTTGAACTGTTGACCAAAGGGTGTAGATACAACTCTGGCTTCATGCATGTTGAATCTCCTGAGTATCTTCAGGATGTAATCCTTCTGAGTTAAGAACAACCTCCCTCTGTCCTTATCCCTGATAATTTCCATGCCCAGTATCCTCTTAGCCATACCCAGATCCTTCATGTCAAATGTGCTACTGAGCTTTGCCTTTAGCCTCTGAATTCTTTCAGGACTCTTGCTTGCAACCAACATGTTATCCACATAGAGCAGCAGATATGTGAGTACTTCATTCCCTTGTTTTTCTAGATAGACACAATTATCATACCTGCATCTTGTAAAGCCTATGGAGATCATGAAACTATCAAATTTCTTGTACCATTGCCTCGGACTTTGCTTCAGTCCATACAATAATTTCTTCAGTAGACACATCTTCTCCTGATTTCCTCGTAGAATAAAACCTTCAGGTTATTGCATGTGTATAGTTTCTTCCAGATCTCCGTGTAGAAAGGCTGTCTTGACATCTAACTGCTGAAGCTCCAAGTCCTCCTGAGCTACCTTTGACAATAGGATTCTGATTGAACAGTGTTTCACCACTGGTGAGAATACCTCATTGAAATCTACCCCATCTCTCTGAGTGAAGCCTCTGGCAACATGCCTTGCCTTATATCTCAGCTTCTCTCTTCCTCCTGACCCCATTTCAGATTTCTTCTTGAAGATCCACTTGGAACTGACCACCTTCTGTCCCTGAACTTTGTTCACTAATGTCCAAGTGTTGTTCTTTTCTAATGACTGAAGTTCCTCAGTCATAGCCAATATCCATCTCTCCTTGTCTTTGCCTGACACAGCTTCAGCATAGCTTTGTGGTTCCTGATGCTCCATTTCTTCAGCAGTTATCAGGGCATAGGATACCATATCAACCTGTTCGTATCTAGTCGGAGGGTGTATGCTTCTCCTGTGTCTGTCTCTTGTTAGACTATAGTTCTGAGATCATGGCCTTCAGTATTTGAAATTGAGTGGTCAGAATGGTCGTCAGTATTACTTTCCTCTGACTCCTCCTGAGTCCTTCCTGAGGTTTCACCTGCCTCAAAAATTTCTTGTCCTGAGTTCCTTTTAGGAGTCTCCACCTCGACCTGAGATCCATCTCCTGAAAGTATACCATCTGAGTCGTGTATGCTGATGGGCTGATTATATCCCATGACTTTCTCGTTGAAAGTTACATCTCTACTGACAATACACCTTTTATGTCCAGTTTCCAAACACCATAACTTGTATTCTTTCACTCCCTTAGGATATCCTAAGAAGATACATCTCAGTGCTCTAGGTTCCAGCTTATCCTGCCTGATGTGGGCAAAAGCTGAGCAACCAAATACCTTCAGGTTATTGTAGTCCGAGATCCTCCCATACCACACCTCATCAGGTGTCCTGAACTCAATTGCTGAGGAAGGTGACTTGTTAATAAGATAACAAGTTGTACTGACTGCTTCCCCCCAAAACACCTTGGGTAGCTTTGCATCTGACAACATACTCCTGACTTTTTCTAGGATAGTCCTATTCATCCTTTCAGCCAAGCCATTTTGCTGAGGATTTGCAGGCACTGTCCTATGTCTAGTGATTCCCCTTTTCTTGCAGAAATTGTTGAACTCCTCTGATACATACTCCAATCCATTATCAGTCCTGAGATGTTTAATGGATCTTTCTCTCTTATTTTCTTGTTCATTGACCCAATCTCTGAACCTTGCCAAGGCCTCACTCTTCTGCTTCAGTATGAACACCCATACTTTCCTACTGAAGTCATCAATGACTGTCATGAAGTATCTTCCACCTCCATGAGTCTCCACCTTAGCTGGTCCCTAGATATCAGAATGAACATAATCCAGAGGTGCATCAGTAGTCTTCTTACCCTTTGGGAATGGGATTTTCTTGGATTTACCCAGGACACAATGATCACAAAAATCCAATTTCATTACCTTTCCTTCCCCAAATGCCTTCTGGTTTGAAAGTTCTTGGAGCCCCCTTTCTCCAATATGGCCCAACCTTTTATGCCATATCATTGCCTCAGTGCTGTCCATAACATTGTTTGCTGACCCTAAAGAAGTGCTTCCAATCAGGATATACAACCCATTGACTTTCTTGCCTTTCATGTATACCTTCTTGTCTTTGGTTATCAGGATATAACCATCCTCAGTGTTGAACTCATAACCCAGTTGATTCAGTGAACCCATGGAGATCAGATTTCTCTTCAGTTCTGGCACCAGCCTCACATTTGAGAGTATCTTATCTACTCCATCATGCAGCTTCAACCGGACAGAACCACTCCCCTTCACCTTACATGTTTGATTATTGCCCAGCACAACTGAGCCTCCATCAAACCTCCTCAACTCCCTGAATAATGATTCATCAGGACACATATGGAATGAACATCCAGAATCTAGTACCCACTCATCATTCAGTTTCATGTTAGTAACCGTTAACACCTCAGCACTATCATACCTACCTTCAGCAGCAACAGTTATATCAGCCTTTTGTTCTTCTCCCTGATTCCTATTTCTGTCATGGCAGTTCTTCTTGAGATGACCAGTTTTGTGACAAGCAAAACATTTCCTCTTCTCAACAAAATCACCAGATTTTGGCCCCTTTGTGTTCTTCTTCTTCTTGTTCTGGAAATCTTTCTTGCCCATCTTAAACCTGACATTCAATCCTTCAGCCTGAACTTAATTTTTCTTATCAGCTTGTAGCTGAATAGACTTTGTTTTCAGCGCACCCAGAATATCATCAAAGGACAATTTATCCTGCCTCCCAAATAGTAAGGTATCCTTGAAATTCTCAAAGGATTTAGGCAAAGAATTCAGGAGCATCAAAGCCTTATCATCATAATCAATTTCCACTCCCAGGTTCTCAAGATCATCAGCAGCCTTGTTGAATTCCTCAAGTTGTTCAATCAACTCCTTCTCTTCATTCATCCTGAATGACATCAGTTTTTTCTTCATGAACAACTTGTTGGTGACAGACTTAGTCTGATACACCTTCTCCAATTTACTCCAAACCTCAATGGCAGTCTTCTCCTTGCACACCTCCCTCAGAGGCTTATCCCCCAAGCACAAGATGATTGTGTTATGTACCTTTTCTAATATTTCTTGTTTCTTGCCTGGATTTTCAGACGAAGAAGGAGGCCATTGGTCTTCAGGCTTCAGAGCATTTGCCAGCCTATGATGAGTCAAGAGAGCCTTCATCTTGATCTTCCACAAACCAAAATCGTTTGTTCCAGTAAATTTCTCAAAATCCAGTTTGGTAGATGCAATGATTGATGATTAACCAGTCGATTCCTCCTCCATTCCCACAGACGGTGCCATTTATTGTGGAATTGTTTAGAGATTGAATCAAACTCAATAAGACTTCGAGTAATCAGAACAATAGGAAGAACTTGCCGGATGAACACACTCAACAGAAATAAATAAGAAATGAAAAAGGAACAAGCAATATATGTGGTTCGATCAAATTGATCTACATCCACGGATGGGGTTGGCTCACTTCACTAATCAATGGAATAATGTTTACAGAGTAAAAAGCTTTCTCACTCTAATCTCTCTCTAAGTATCGAGTGAATAAAAATCTTACTTCATTACTTCTGGAATGAATACGTATTTATAGATTAGACCCTTAACCTCCTTTGAGCTCTTAACCAATCAACGAGATTCGTATGGTTATAACCGCCTTGAATAACTGTTCCGGCCTCCAATGAGATTGCTCCGCCAGCTGCCCAAATAACTGACTTTATCACTCTGGTGAAGTCATCTTTGCCATGCTCTGTTTTTTATAACTGTCAGCTCAGGATCGCCTTCATGCTGAGTGACTCAGGGAGTAGGTGATTTTCGGCTCAGGATGATCCCTCAGGATTTGCCTTCAGTTCTACTGAGTCTTCAGTGTCTTCACTGATCTGACCACTCAAGATGACATTCAGGATGAGTGTCAAGATCAGAATACTTCTGACTCAGGATCAAGTCTTCGCTCAGGCTCAGGATGCTTTCCTCAGGAATATTCCTCCGGATCCAATACTCAGGATCAGGATTCCTGACTAATCTTCAGTACTCAAACTCAGCTTATCTTTACATTTAACAATTGAACAGAAGATGAGGACGTGGCTTATCTCCCTCCTCACAATTCTCTCAACTACCATCCTCAACCCCTGCTCCAACCCACTCTTCACTCACCATACTCCCCTGCTCCACCGTCCAAGCCGCAGAAATCCGATGCCCACAATGCCCAGCCACCGCAACCAACAGCTGTCGTCGTTTCTCACGTCGGAAAGTGTCATCCATCTCCACGCCACAAGCAGTCCACCGCCTCTGTTCATCATGCCTCCACTACTCTGCAAAAGCTCTGGAAGCTGCCAAATCTGCCAGAAAATTGCGCTAGCGCCAAGCCCAACCGCCACAGCTCACATCTCTCTCGCTGCACTCGCCAGAATCCGAAGCCCAACAGCCACCACTGTCCTGTTTAAATTGCTTGCCGGAATTTCCGCATCCTCAATTCGCTCTTACGAAGCTCGTCCGCCCTATCATTCGAAGCCCACACCGGAATCAAAGCTCACTGGAGTTCAAAGCCATAACCAGGTGTTCACTTAGGAAAAGAAGGTAAACGTGCTTTACTTAAAAAATTGCTCAAGAAAAGGAAAAAACATTTTTGTTATTTGCCCAATATGAGGAAGAGTGTTTGTGGAGTTAGGCGTGGGCACGCCTAAAACAATATTTGCTTATGTTGGTTTCAACGATTTGGGGGCAAAGTGAGGAAAAGTTGCTAGTGCTATTCCTAATTTAAAGAAGTGTCACACGATTTTTGCAGGAGAGAAAATCTGAAAAGAGTTTGAATTTGAGGCCCAATGAAGATAGAAGGGGTGAGGCCCATTGATATAAAAGAAAGAAATTCAGCATTCCAGGGAGATTAGAAACATTCGGCAGTTTCTTCTCCAAGCAAGGGGGAGCTCCTCTCCCCCATTTTTCACACACTACACACAGTAATTTAGGGTTTCAATTTTTTGCAATTGTTAGATAGATTT
>JAPKLY010003052.1:0-20732 GCA_026898435.1 Prunella vulgaris | reverse complement strand
ATTTTGCTGGCTGATCATTCAGCCATTTCAAGCCTTCCCAGTCTGAGTCCGCCTCCGAGCCTCTCCGAACAAGCGGCCCCACAGCATAAACCGGGGGCGCACCTGCAGGGCGACGCAGTTCTAAATCGGCGAAAGCTGCCGATTCCAGCTCAAGGAAACTATTCGCGATGATGCCATCTGCTAAAAAGTACTTCTTGCAGAGATCGAGTATCGATTTATAACTTTCACTGCTCTTATCTTTCATGCAATCAGGCAAGTCCTGAACTGGCAATGATAAATTACCCGGCAGCACCAAATCTCCATACTCTGTTTCTGAGGAGGAATCCAGGGCGGGCAGATCCATGGCAAGTGATATGTCGTTTGTGGCTATGACATAAAAAATGTAGGCCGGGATTCCGAATTCTCTGGCTACATCGACGGCGTAGGGAGCAAACATGTCCACGACAAGGGCGGTGGCAGGGGATTCCAGAGAAGCCAGGGTGTCGCGCAGGAGCGGAAGTGAGCGGATGACGCGGATTGGAAGCAGAGCCTCGGGGCTAAGGTCGTCCGGGAGGTCGTCAGTCGACACCGGAGGGAGGAATAGTGGATCGATTGAGGAGGGAATATGGCGAAGAAGGGACCTCTGGGGTTCCATGGAGGAACCATCGTGAGGGAGGATGAGTGTGACGTGGCAATTATGGGTGAAGACAAGTTTTTTAGCTAGTTCAATGAAAGGGATGAGGTGGCCTAGAAACCCCGGAGGAGGGAACAATGCTACGTTGAGGTGTGTGGCTTCCATCCTCCAAAGTTTATTGTGTATAGTCCAGGGCAAGCAATATTTATATACGAGCAAGTGTCACGTACAATGCACGATGCACTCATTCAATAATTAAGATAGTTTATATTGAAAAGTGTAAGTTGATTACATTTAAAAGTTGTAAGTTTATATAGTAAATATTTTAGTATAGTAACCCGCAAATTTTTAATATATTAACCCGTAACTTTTCAGTATAAAATCTTTAACTGTTAAGTGAATACACCGTACACGATTGCACTTAAGAGACCTTCAATGGCTAGATGTCATCACTTAGCATGGAAACCTTAAACTAATTTCGGTGTTTTATGTCCGTTTAATTTAACATATATGGCGTAAGCGTAGCTAATGGTATCAATAATCCAATCGTCTCATTTATTAAATTAAAGACATTTTCTGAAGTCAACAAGATGGGCAAAAAAAAAAAAAGGAATTGCTAAATGCCAGCTATAAATTGAATTTAATATTTAATAGTTTATTAAAATAACTGTGCAGATGTTATAGCATTTTCGGGATTTAAATCAAATATAGTTTCGTATCTGTTACAATCTCACGAAAGAGATCCGAATTGGCCAAAAAATTCACATAATGCCAATTCAGTCGACTATTTATTTGCTTTATTAATTTTGACTCTTATCTATTAAAATCTTACCAATTAAGTCCTTAAACTTAATTATTTATTTCAATTTTTTAATTGGAAAGGTTGCCACCGGGATTGCTACATAAAAATGTTGTAATTAAAGTATAATTGTAAACATAAATAACACAGGATTTGGTAATCCAATTCATCACAAGGATTATGTCTGGAGCGACCAAACCCGGAGATATATCAACGATAATACGAATATTCAATTGTGTAAAATAATCAGGATTACACACACATATATATATATCCCTAACTATCCATAAAGCCATTAGGTCAAAAGCCCAATGGACTTAGCTAATTACTAATGTCCACAATATGTATTTAATATTTTATAACATTCCCCCTTGGACATTATAATTGTAATTTTAAAGAATATGTTAGTTTAAGGGGAGAGTACAACTATTGATTTTCGGGATCCAATCTTTAGGATTGTTTTGAAGTCGATACTCCCCTTGAAGATAACAATCTTCCAAGTCGACGCATCTCAATTAATCCCATGAACATACTTTTCAAAAGTAGATGTAAGAAGAGATTTAGTAAACAAATCTGCAAGATTGTCACTTGAGTGTATTTGTTGTATTGTAATTTCACTATTACTCTTCTGGAATTCGTAAGGATAAAAGAATTTAGGGGAAATGTGTTTTGTCAAGTTCCCTTTGACATAGACATTACTCATTTGAGCAATACAGACAGCATTGTCTTCATAAATTATAGTAAGATTTATATCATTTAAATGGATACCACACGAATCGTAAATGTGTTTTACCAATTATTTCAACCAAACACATTCTCGTGCAATCTCATACAGAGCTATAATCTCTGAGTGGTTTGAAGAGGTGGTCGCCATAATTTGTTTAATAGATCTCCAAGAGATGGTTGTACCACCACAGAGAAAAATGTAACCAGATTAATATTTGGCATTGTGAGGATCAGACATATAGCCAACATCTGAATAATCTACTAGTGTTTTGTCTTGGTTTTTTATGATAAAATAAAGCAAAAATTTTTGAACCTCGAAGATACTTTAACATGTGTTTATCATCATATCAATGTCTCCTTGTAGAAAAGACACTAAATCTTGCAAGTAAATTTACTGCAAAAGCGACATCCGGTCTAGTGCAGTTTGCAAGATAATGTAATGCGAAAATCATGCTAAAACAAAGAACTTCTGGTCCTAATATTTTCTTGGTATCTTCTATAGGTCTAAATAAGTTCTTTTCCACTTCAAGGGAGCAAACAACTATTGGTGTACTATGTGGACGAGATTGTCCATGTAGAATCTATTCAACAACTTTATCAAGTAGGTTGACTGGTGTATAAGAATTTCTTCAGTGAGATGCTCGATCTACAGGCCGGGACAAAACTTGGTTTTGTATAAGATTTTTCATTTTGAATTTAACTTTTAAGATTGAACTAGCTTCTTCAACCTCTTTCCTTCTTCAGGAGGAAATCACTAAGTCGATTAAACCATATTCGACTTTATTATTTTAAATCATATAATGAAGGTTGTAATTTTATACTAAACATAGTACGATCTTCTTTATTCCATATCTGGGGAATCTCTAAAATCCGTCAGGGATTTTCATAAAAATATTAGAAACTAATGATCTGTATAAATGATTTAAAAATATTCATCAACTGCATTTCTAAATCAATTTAACTGTCAGAGATATACAGTAGAACTTTATAATATTCACAACAGGAGTATATATTTAATAACATCAAAATCAATAATAGGTCTCTACAAAAATCCCTTAAGCTATTAAACTCGCTTTGTATCTCTCTACTTTATCATTTTATTTTGTTTTCATATACATACCCATTTATATCCTTTGGGATAAAATATTTAGGGGGTATATATGTACGATAAAAAAATACTTTCTTTATTTAGCGAGTCTAGCTCTACCACACTTGCTTCTTTCTATTGTATTTAATCAAAGTGCTTCGAGCACCAAATTTAGATACTGGTACCAGATTTTAGAAAGAGCAACTGTGAGTACGAATAAGTTGTCGACAACAGTGATATATTTATCTCCTGTATTTATTTATTTTAAGATTCATATAAACTAGATCCTCATCATTTCCCAAAATATATATTGAGCTGGGTGTTCCGCAATCCTAGTATTTTGATTGCTTTATGCACTTGCTTTTTACTAGGATTTCTGTCTTCAGTACAAATCTCTTTAGGAGATTTTAAGAGTGACTAAGTATTTTATTAGCTTTAATTTATCATGGGTTCATGTTTATTGTGGATAGTCCAGGGTAAGCAATATATATATATATAGCTAGATCAGATGTCAACACTTTGCATCGAAACCTTAATTGAATTTTAATATTTGCTAAATGCCAGCTATAAATTGAATTTAATATTTATTAGTTTATTAAAATAACTGTGTAGATGTTATAGCATTTTCGGGATTTAAATCAAATATAGTTTCGTATCTA
The DNA here is from genome assembly GCA_026898435.1 of Prunella vulgaris. NCBI lineage: Eukaryota > Viridiplantae > Streptophyta > Magnoliopsida > Lamiales > Lamiaceae > Prunella > Prunella vulgaris. Next base: position 16,848 of record JAPKLY010003052.1, on the reverse strand, counting down.
TTACAATCTCACGAAATAGATCCGAATTGGCCGAAAAATTCACATAATGCCAATACAGTCCTCTGTTTATTTGCTTTATTAATTTTGACTCTTATTTATTAAAATTTTTCCAATTAAGTCCTTAAACTTACGTATTTATTTAATTTATTTAATTGGAAAGATTGCCACCGGCCTTGATACTTAAGAAACCTAAATCATAGGCTTTTATTGGAAAACTAGTGTGCATGGTTATGACGTGACAAAAATGGTGAAACTTTTAGTATTTTCTAATCATTTAGAATTTAATTAGAAAATTTGAATAAATATGTATAAATTGATAAAGTAGATAAATAGAGAACAACTTCAATAAATATAAAAAAGTAAAGAATGAATTTTGTTTATACTACTAGCATTTTGCCTCTAGTCCTTTTCGTGCAGCCAAATACGTACATTTGAACATATTAAAATATTTTTAATAAAATTATTAAATAAATATCTTTTTAGGCTTATAATTATAGGATAGTTGTAATTTTAGGACAATATATTTTCGAATTTGGAAAAGTTGGATAATAATTTTGAAAAGTTGTAAATTTAGGTCAATTTTCGAGTTTGATTCGAGCTTAAACTTGCCTAGATTTACAGGTTTTCATAAATTTTGTCCTATTTTTTCAGGCCCGAAAACATATTGTCCTAAAATTACAAATACCTTATATATATGTGTGTGCATGTCATCATAGTGGTAGAGGAATTAGCAGTAGCAGCCAAGAAATCTGATTAGTGTGAAAATTGCTAAAAATTCTTGTGCTTTATTTTATTAATTTAATTAGATTTCATGCATATTTTACACTAATTTGACTAATTGCACCTAATTTTGAGAAATGTAAGTGTTTTGCTATTTTTGTAAAAAAAATGTAGACTTTTTGGTAATATACAAGCCTAAATTTTATTGAGTTAGTCGAAAAAATAGATCGAGATGAGAAAAAGGAATTTGTCTCATTTTGTTGCACAGTCTCACGGCCCAAGTGAAGGCAGCCTAATACCAAACAAATTGAAGCTCAATTCATCATGTCTTGATATTCTACTGAATTGATTTGGACGAGAATATCCGTGCCCCAAAAAGAACGTAAGCAGCTGGGAATTTTTTTTCACAGATTTAGAGAGTATAAAAAATAAACTAGGATTTTGAGAGTCTCCACTTATTCTTCACACCACTAGGTGGGGTGCCTACTTGAGAATGAGGGGAGTATTTTTGGATTTCAAAATTCGAAAATATTCAATCCCAAGTTGTGTTCTAGGGTTTATTCTAACTTTTGTCTTATTTTTCAATTAATAGTTCATGAGTTTATCTCCCTTTATTTTGCAAGATTTAGGGTTGTAAATTGATGAGTTAGTACTCTTAGTAATTTTAGGTGTTAAGATGATTGTAAATTTTGAGCTTATGTTTTAATTTAATTATTTCTAGTTAAATTTTGTCATTGTGGTTGATTCTATTGATGGATATATTTTATTGTGCTTTAATTAATACTTATCTAATTTATGTATGAATTTATGTTTGCAATATTATTAGGGTTGAGTAAACTAAAGGATTACATGATGGTGATTTGGGAAATTAATTAGAGTAATTTAATTAATTCATTTGTTTGATTTTTGTAATTTGACCATCACCTAGAGTTACGTTCCTCTCTACTTGACTATACTTAGTCCGGCACCTTTTCATAATTTTTCATTTAGTTATTTATTTTGTGCTTTTTGTTTCTTTTTCTTTCCTTGTCTTCCCGGTCTCGCAACTACAGTAACATGTCGACACATAGCAGTAGGTCACACCGTATTCCTAAATTCCATGGTTAGATATTACTTGATCGTTATACTTTGTATAATACTACGACGATCTTGTGCACTTGGGGGGAGTACTATCAAGAAAATTTTATTTTGCTATATGAACATCCGACCAAGTCAAAATCTACTGAAAATCAATGGCCAACGGATGCTGTCAAGTCACACGCTATAATGGTGGAATTCTTATACCAAGGTCACATCACCGCTTTCATATACCTTGCCATAACCCTTGTTTCGAAGGCTTGTGCCGTCACCTACATCCAAACTGAGTACACTAACCATCTCATGTTCTTGTCCACTCCTAAACAACAATCCGATTTCAAAGGGTTGTACCATCTCCTATATTCAAAGGGTGTCCACGGCTGAAATGAACAAAAACGTAAGAACAAGATAGAGTATGAAGATTTTATTGTGTCGATGCTTACTGTCTCGGTACACACCAAGGAGGATTAGTTCATGATATTGTGTCCATTAGGCCGCAGGTGTATTCAGTAATGCTTGACTATGGAAGGTTCAAAACTCTAAGATACATGTCCAAATACAATGACGTCTCGATTAGAACTGCAAAGTGTGTCAGCATGTTTATGGGTGCAATTTCCACACATGTTGGGACTGTTGAAAATATTTACTTAAATATGAAATATTTGAATAATTTAATTGGTATTATTGAACAATAAAGAGAAAAGTACAAATTGATTCAACAAATTCGCACAAATTACAAAATGGTTTATGTGCAAAAAAAAAAAAAAACACTTCGGTGCAAACACAAAAAACACTTCTGTGCAAATTTTTATGAACCAATTTGTAAATATAGTGATTTTTTTGAACCAATATGTAAAGCATCCATCAATAAAATAAATATATTAAAATTAATTTCACAAAAATTGATACGAGTGTTTTATACTCACTGAGTGGATGAATTTAATGTATTCATTTAAACAAAATGAATTAATGGTCAGTAAGAATTTGAGTCAAAGATCAATGAGTTTAAATACCTTTTGAAATATGAAAGAGAATTAATTAAGCTTTTAAATTTTCATCCCACATTAAAAAATGTGAGAACTAATATACACGATGTTAATATGATTAAATTGAAAGATATCAAAATATAATATATAGATTTAAAATTAAATTTTGCTTCACACATTGATTAATTGACAATCAAATTTACCGCCCAAGCTCAGCCCATTTGCCACTGAAATTAGCGGGCCAAACGAGATTTAATTTTGGGCCATGAAAATCAGCTTGATAGAGGCCCATCTCAGGGAATTATATATTTTATTATTGTGACAAGCATTGGCATTATATTTGAAATGATATGCAAAGTTGTGGCTGCTTTGGGCACTATTAAAGTGCAGCAGTATGTGGTTTCATCTTTTGTTTGTTTGGAATATAAAAAAGAAAAGGGAGAGAGAAATAATCAAACCTAAATTAATTTATATTTAGCGTCATTACACGTGTACGTAATTAATTATTTATATATTACACCAAATGACTGATTTTTTACTAAAAAAATTGCAAATCACATGATGGGACATCAACACCAAAAGCTTAAAAGCACATAAAGTAAATTAGTGGAAGAGCAAATAATTGTTGCAGCCAAGAAATTTAACTGAAAACAATCAATGGCCAACGCCGATTCAATCAAGCCACACGCTATAATGGTGGAATTCTTATACCAAGGCCACATCACCCCTTTTGTACACCTCGCCATAGCTCTTGCTTCAAGGGGTTGTACCGTCACCTACATCCAAACTGAATACATTCACCACCTCATGTCCTTGTCCACCCCTCAGAAACAATCCGATTTCCTCTTCTCCGAGGCCCAAGAATTGGGCCTCGACATTCGTTGCACCACTATTTCCGACGGCTTTCCCCTGGATTTCGACCGAACTCTCAACTTCGTCGAGTTTTATGATTCTATACTGAGAGATTTTCCGGCACGCATCGATGAGCTTGTCGGGAAGATTGTAGCTGCAGAAGGAGGTGGCGGCCTCCGCCCTTTCTTGGTGGCCGACACTTCTTATTTGTGGACTCCGGCAGTGGCGGCAAAGCATGGGATGGTGAATGTTTCGTTTTGGACGTCAACGGCTCTTCACTTATCAATATGCCACCACTTGGAACTGCTCAAAGAGAATGGCCTTTTGAAATCCTACGGTATGTATACTCTACTTGTGATCTATGAGACGTTATTATTTTTATATATAGGCTATTTAATTATATCAATATGCCTAATTTCGTCCCGTTCATAATCTACGAGGTGTAACGTCATATCTGGTAAAAATATTTTTATCGATCTAGCTGAGATCTGAAAAAAAAAATAAAAAATCAGACGGCCCAATATATCAACAGGGTGTAAAAGGTGTTTAATGGTCATCAGACACTCGAGTGTTGCTAACTAATTAGACTGTCAAGACGGTATCAAAGATGTTTATTACTCCCTTCGTCCCAACTCTTTCTTCCTGTTTTTCGTCCCAATTCTTTCTTCATACCTTAAAAAGGAAATAATTTACACTCACAAAAGTAAATAAAGTACATTTTTTAAATTTTATTATACTCTACTTTTTTCTTAATCCGCGTGCCCGGGTCTTTTTGAAGAAAGACCCGGGACAGAGGTAGTACTTTTTTTTAATACTCCCTCCGTCCAAAAACTATTTTTACACTTTCCTTATTTGGACGTTCCAATTTTTCTTTCATACATCTAAAAATAAAATTTTTTACACTCACAAAAGTCAATAAAATACATTTTTTCTTATTTTCTTATTTAACTTTACATTCACATACTTATTTTTTCCTAATTCACGTGTCCGAAACTACTATAAAAGTAGTTTCGGAACGGAGGGAGTATATATTAATAAAAATAAATATTATACGATAAATTATGTATTTAAAATATAGTTAATAATTAAATATATTTTACACAAATGTAATAAACCAATAAAATGTTAAAAACTATCATAATAAAAAATTATCCAATTTAAATAACACAAAAATAATAAAACACATAATGGAAATAAATAAGTTTCCATTTCAGTAGGCCAACACAAATGAAAACTCTCATCCACATAAATTTTTGTTTGTTGAATTGCATTCTTTGAATTTCAAACTTGTTCATATGTAATCATCTTCATCTCTGTTGTTGAGAATCTGAGCTTAATTTCATCGACTGCATGTGCAGGTGAGTACAGCGATGATTTGCAAGCCTTACCCGCGGGAGTAAAGGCGAGCAGCGTGAGAGATCATGTGGCATGCGCCCTTACTGAAGACGAATTCTTGCCCCAGGTTTTAAAAGACAGTGTAATGAAGGCATCCCTGCAAGTCAAAGAAGCTGATTTCGTGTTATGCAACACCCTTCAAGAATTAGAAGGGGAAGCCATATCAGGCCTAAATCACAAGCTCCCAACTTACGCAATCGGCCCCACCAACTTCTCTACCAAATTCTCCACCCCGGGAAGCCTGCGTCCGGCCACGGACTGCACGGAGTGGCTCAACAGTAAGCTACCCCGTTCAGTTCTGTTCGTCTCTTTCGGCAGCCTAGCTCCGGGTGATAAGGGGGTCATTTTGGAGATTGCACATGGCCTAAGCATTAGTGGTGTTTATTTCTTGTGGGTTGTCAGGCCTGAGCAAGAACAAGTGGTAGTGCCATCTGATCGTGGGCTCGTCGTTCCATGGTGCAATCAGCGCGAGGTGCTGGCGAATCCAGCTGTCGGGGGATTCATGACGCACTGTGGATGGAACTCGTTGCTGGAAAGCATGTGGTTCGGAGTCCCCATGATTTGCTATCCCATTTTCATGGACCAACCTGTGAACAGGAATCTGGTGGTCGACGAATGGAAGATCGGGATCAATCTTTGCGACGAGGAGCCCGTGACGAAGGAGGAAGTTGCCGAGAAGATCGGCAAGTTAATGAGATGTTCCGATGAATTGCGGTCGGAAATGGGGAAGGTAAGCAAGATCTTGCGGGATGCATTGGCTGTAAATGGCTCATCGAATAGGAATATGGATAAATTTATCCAAGATTTGAAGGACAAAATTAGCATCTCATGATTTCTAATTTGGAGTTCAATAGAGTTGAACACCTTTAATAAATTTCACATTGGAATTTAGTTGTTTCCAGTAATTTAATAAATTTCACATTTTTCTTTTTCCGATGCATATTGCAATAAATTTCACACTCAAAATTAAAATAAAAAATTATTACGTACAATACTCATTTTATTTCATAATACTTTGTTAGAGAATTGGAAATGAAAGGTTCAATTTCAAAGGTAATTGTGTGTGAGCTCCACTGCTCAATTTTAGTGTAATTAAGTTTACCACATGGTGGGTGCACAAGCTTCGCAACTATATATAAAGAAAAATATAAAAATGAGAAATAAAAATTTAGGAAAATTTATTTTTTTCATCATGTAATTTTACTTTTTCTTAATTTTGGTTCTATTAATATTTAAATTTTGATTTTCATTCTGTAATTTATATAAATTTTAAATTTTTAAACCTGCGACATACAATAACAGGTAATTGGCCGCGACTTGGCCTTTGTTTTTAAATTTGTTTTGATAATATATAGCGGAAGTAGTTTGTCGTTTTGAAGGTATAAAAGTAATGTTGTTTTATTCTTTTAATTTGTTATTTTATCAAATAAACTCAACTGGAGATGTAGGAACTAAAAAAATAGAGCAGAAAACTATATGAAAAACAATAAAAAAATCATCCCCACCATGAAAAATAATAGAAAAAGTTAAATAAAATGTAGGAACTTTTGAATTTGTTTCTCACCAATATCAATATTATCCACATCTATGTCAAGAAAATTTATTTCACCGATCTTAATTTTAATTTTTGGAGGGCTAAAATATTGGAGGGTTAAAGATTTTGGAGGATTGAATGTACATGGATATGGGATATCGTGGGATTATAGTTTGGATGTGTTCTTTTGTCTATTTTTTTTTTTTTTTGTTTTGTATATTTTAAGTTTCCACATTTATAGATGGATTTGTTCAATAAAAAATATACTAAAAGAATAAAATCACACAACTTTTATGCCCTTAAAACAATAAACAACTCCAGCTTTATAATTTTTTCACTGGCCAAGTCACTTTTACCAGCCACTTGTTATTGCAGGTAATAGAATAAAAAATAAAAAATATATAAATTACATGATAAAAATTAAAATTAAAAAATTAATAGGAAAATTAGAAAAAAGGTAAATTACATAAATGAAAAAAAATTATTTTCCAAATAATATAAATTTACATAATTCTATAAAATTAAATTAACTATATTCACAAACAATAAGAACAAAAATTATCATGACGATTAGAGCTATTACATAATATAGCTAGAATGAACCAGCTAGCATTTAGATTTCAAGATATCCAATAATATAAATAAATATATATATATATATATATATATATATAATATTTGAAATGTTACTCTAAAAAATTTACTCCCTCCATTTTGCAAATGTATTCTCTTTTGTGTGAATATAAGCTTTGAGAAAAGTGAGATAAATTAAATAAAATAAGGATATTGTGAGACCCACATTGTTTATAAATGTGATAATAAAATAATAATTTTTAAAAAAATAGAAAATTAAGAGAAAGAGAAAAATGAAAAGTAAGAGAAAATATGGGGGGTGGGAGTATTTAATTTTATCAAAAAAATCAAAGTAAGGTCAAAAGAATGATCCCCTATTTCAACCCTTCTGAATTAATTTTTGCACTATTTCCGATATCTGGCATATATAATTAGCTAGCATTTATTATCATATTGCAAAATAAATTTATAAGTGGAAATTAAATCCGGGTCCCCACGTTACTTGGGAGTGGGAAACAATAAAATAAGTCCGACAGCAATGACAAATTCACAGATCTCAAGAATCTTCGAGTCCGACTACTAAATTGATTAATTAATTTGATTCAGCAGGAGAACGTGAATCATTGATGTATAGAAAATCACTGTGAAGTTTGAAAATATCAATATCCATAAAATATAGAAATTTTAAAAATATATCAATAAATTTAGAAAATTATAAAAATTTAAGATCGAATATTTAATACGTATATCTAACAAGGGAATTTGAATAAATTTTAGGGGTGCTTGGTATGAAAATTCTTCGATGGTAATGAGAGTGTGGATACATATATTGTAATTATAGTAGGTAATGAGAACAAATGAGGTACACAATATTGACTTTCCTTCTAATTTAGGTAATTATCACCCCATTTGATTACTCACATCTCATCCTATAATCATCCTCCTCAATCAGTCTCCCATACCACAATCAATAACTTTTTTTTTGTCAATTTATTTCAAAATTGAAGCACAATACTAATGATATAAAAACCATGAACACAAACTCTTATTCAACATACGTAAGGGCAAAGAAGGAAAATGAAATTTCATTCTCATTATCATTGAAGAATTTAAAACAAACGCACCTTACTCTGGTACATTTTTTTTTTTATCGGCAAAAATAATTTCTTTCCCGGGTATAAGAAATACCCAAAAATTAGTACAGAAGTTCACCTATCGTAACATAGGTTGTAGTTTACAATCCATAATAGAAATAAAAAATCAGAAAAAACACCTAACCACAAAGATTATGCCTCAAGTCTATCTCAATAATACTTTTGGGTCTATCTCCCAGTCTGAGTAAACGATAGTTGAATTCATTTTTTGATGAGCAGAAAACCAACACCATACTCGTGTTTTTAGTCCGGCCAGCAGTAGGTGTATCAATTTTCTTTCATTACGAAAGATAATAGAATTCCTTGATTTCCACAATAACCAAATAGCACATTCCCAAATACATATGCAGAGATGTTGACCATCATTTCCTTTGAATAATTTACTAAAGAGGAGTAAACTACTTGCCGGATTAGATGGTAACACCATTACATATCCAAGCCACTTAACATATCCATTACATATCCCTGCTTTTAAAGGATACCTGTTCAATAAATCAATAAGCTCATATAGCATAGGTTTCTCTCGATCAAATAATTCACGCCTCCATTGCCACACCCAAGTCCACTCTCCCCCATTCCACATCCCCATATCACACACTCTTACTGACTTATCTCGGCACAAATTATATAATCTAGCAAAAATTGATTTTAACAGAGCATTCCCCGTCCACATATCCTCCCAAAATAAAGAATTTTTACCATCCCCAATTTCCTTAGTCAATCCCGAAAAAAACCAGCCATGTATTCCTCCCCCCCACTGCTTTCAAGACTTCTCCCCACCAGCCCATGAGTTTTCTCACTCTCCCATTACTCCCACCACCCATCCCTACACCCCAAGATAGACCCCATCTCGACTCAATCACTCTCGCCCATAAACTCCCTCTCTCATTGTAATTTTTAACCCCAAGACCCCCTTTTGATTTGGATTTACAAATTGTGTTCCATTTTATCCAAGAAATTTTTTTCACACACTCATCACCCCCCCCCCCCCCACAAGAAGCGTCTTTGCAATTTTTCTATATCACTCAAGATTTTTAAAGGAGCTCTATAGGTGGAAAAGTAGTAAACTGGAAGAGATGAGAGGACTGCATTGATCAAAGTTACTCTACCTCCAATGGATAGATTCAATCCCTCCCATTTTCTTAATCGATTACTTACCTTTTGGACCACATAGTCCAATTCCGCTATAGTTCTATGAGAACTCCCTACTTTTACCCCTAGATAGAGGAAAGGTATTGCTCCCATTTTGCTTCCTAGGCTCGCTGCAAATCTGCCCATACGATCATCGTCCACATTTACACCAAAAAAACTGCATTTATCCCTGTTCACCTTCAAACAGGAGATAATTTCCAAATTTATAAGAAAATATCTCAAGAAAATGACATTTTCCAGGGATGCTTTACCTATAAAAATGGTGTCGTCAGCAAATTGTAGGTGAGAAATAGGTACAGAATTTCTACCAACCCTCACAGGAACAAACAGATTGTGCTGAATCGCCTTCTTGAGCATAATACTAAGTCCTTCAGCGGCTATAAGAAATAAGAAAGGAGATAATGGATCTCCTTGTCTAAATCCTCTTCTCAACTGGAATTCCTCTGATGGACTACCATTAATAAGAACTGAAGCACGGGCAGTCGATACACACTCCATAACCCAACAAATCCATTTCTCATGAAAGTTGAAACGAACCATCAAGTTGTGGAGATAACTCCATTCAACAGAATCGTAAGCTTTAGCAAAGTCGATCTTGTATAGGAGGCATTCTTCTTTTCTGCCTTTAGCCTCTTCTATCATCTCATTAAGAATCACCACCCCATCGAGAATCTGTCTACCTTTGATAAAAGCACTTTGCTGATCTGAAATGATGCTTCCCAGAACCTTACATAATCTTATGGAAAGGATTTTGTATATAATTTTGTAAAGGCCCCCCACAAGAGAAATAGGTCGATAATCTGAGAGATCCACAGCTTCTTCTTTCTTTGGAATGAGAACGATAAAAGTCGGATTAAGGCCCCGGACCAGTCTCCCATGAGGGTGAAATTCCTCCAACATCTTCATAAAGTCATCCTTATAAAGATCCCAAAAGTCTTTTAAAAAGTAAAAGTTGAAGCCATCGGGCCCCGGGCTTTTGGATCCATCACATGCGTCGATAGCTTCTTTCACTTCTTCCACAGAAAAATCTGCGATCAACAGCGTGTTGTCCTCCTCAGAAATCTTCTTATTGCAAAAATTCAACTCCAGGCAAGGTCTCGTCATCCCCACAGAATTGTAATGATTTCGAAAGAACTCAGTAATCCATTTCTGACTTCCACAACTTCCTCTTTCCATTCTCCATGAACAAAAATACCCGAGATTTCATTGCGTTTTCTTCTCTTGTTGATGAATTTGTGGAAGAATTTTGAATTTGCGTCACCATCTCTGATCCATCTAATTCTGGCTTTCTGGTGTAGGAGACTATCCTTGGCTTTCAAATCACGAAATAATAATGCCCTTTCTTCATTTCTCTTCATCACTTCCGACTCATCAAGTCCAAAAGCCTCATCTAAGATATCAAGTTTCTGGATTTCCTCTCTTCTTTTCTCAATTCTTGAATCCATTAAGCCAAAAGTCTTTTTATTCCAGACTTTTAAGTCCTCCTTCAATTTCTTGAATTTCTCCTTGATAATAAAGCTCCCCCAACCTTCGATCTCGTAGCTTCTCCATTTTTCAGAAACAAACTCATGAAAATCATGATGTCTTCTCCAAGCATTGATAAACCGAAAGGGTTTTGGGCCCCAGTCCTTTACTTTGATTTCAAGGATAATAGGACAATGGTCTGAAAGTGATCTATTAAGAGCTTTTAGATAAGAATTTGGCCATTTGAGGAGCCAACTGGGACTAATCAGAGCTCTATCAATACGACTTTTGCAAGATCCGTCGGGCTTGTACCAAGTATAGAAGCGGCCATGGAGAGGTAAATCTATGAGGCCTGCTGATCTAATAAAATCATCAAAAGCAGTTATATCCCTTCTGTTGAACGATGATCTACTACCAGCTCTTTCCGAGGGGCGCCTGATAGAGTTGTAGTCCCCTATCACGCAGATACAGCTCGATAAGTTCTGCTCTAATATATTCTGAATCCTTTCCCATAGTTCAATTCTCTCCGAGAGTGGACACGGAGCGTAGACGTTCACTAAACAACATTCAATTTTTTCCTCTCCCCATAAACCATTCACCACCACTGCACCAGTCATATGCCAACAACTAATTGCTGAAAAGGTATCAGTGTTCCAAAGAGAAATAATGCCTCCTGATCTGCCATCTGATTCCCTGTAAGTTCAACCATATTTACCTAATCCCCACATAGATCTAACAATAAACTCGTCAATAACTTCTTTCTTGGTTTTCTGAATACAAGAAAATTCAATTCTCTGTTTCAAGATTATCTCTCTTATCTCCTTACATTTCGCCCTGCACCCCAAGCCCCTAATATTGTAACTGAGCAGCTTCATTGATTTATGACCGCATTATTCACCGAGGCTAAGGGGGATTCTGGGCTTATGACATCCGCCCTATCAATAGCATCTAGAATTAATTGGTCGTTGCCATCAGAAGAGAGGCCCATGATTTTGCCCATTTCCTAAATTTTTTTTGTAGTATTTGACACCCTTCTTCTCGTCTCAGAAGACTTACCCGTTTGGGATGAACCTTTTCTTTATTTTTTCGCTTCTCTTCTATCCTCAGAGGAAATAATGTCTGCGAGGAAAGCCCCCAATTGTTTCTTCTCTGCCTTCTTCTTTGCTCTCTTAGACGGTCCTGCCTCCTTCCTTCTCCACTGCTTGTTGTGATTCGGTTCCTCCTCCACCACTCGCATCCGTATTTCGGAGATTTTGGGATTCACGCTCTCAAGATTAATTTTCCTAATTCCTGAAGAAATAGGGGATAGCGAATTTGGAGATTTTGTGATGAATGAAGGGTCCTGATTTTGGTTCTGAGAGGGCATAGATCTTTCCATCGAAGACTCCAAAATTACTCCAAGAAGGTTTGTGCACTGATCTTGAATCTTCTCATACGGGTTTTTCAATTGTTGAGTTGAGCAGATTGATTTAGGTTCTACATTGGGCTCCTGATAGGAATAATTATGGAAAGACCCATTATTCTGAGTGGGCCGCTCAACATCATTAAGGAGTGGTGTATTATCTATGGGCCTAGCTTCACTATGGTCCTGATTCTTTGCAACACTCTCATGTGATAAACTTACGTGAGGGACAGTTTCATTACGTGCTATTAGTGTAGCCGCCTCCATCTCAGCATAATCATTTCCTTCAAACTCAACTCCAAGACGATTGGATTCCCCGATAACTCATCTCAGCATAATCATTTCCTTCAAACTCAACTCCATTGATGCTAATGAGTCACTTAGCCAGGATGATTCATCATCTGAAGACGTCGAGTTGTGACTCTTAAATTTCATCGCCGGCGGTGGGAGTGGATATTCCTCAAGAATCTTAATCCTGAAAGGGTGCCCATCGATCATGACCACAAAATTTACATTCACCTCACATGCGATTGGGACCGAAATCAAAATCCTGGCATACTCTAGTACCCTTCTATTTTGTGTATTGATGTCCATTTTGACAAAAGATCCTACCTTTGCACTGGCAAGGGAAAAAAATCTTCTATTCCAAACTTGTAAAGGTACTCCAATCCATCGAGTCCATACTTTCTGGCGGTTGCAAACGTCGTCTGCTTTCCAAGGTCTACTCCAATTGAACCAATATTTGAACCACTCTTCCATATTTGCTTCTACCTCTTCCATCGAAGACTTTCCCAAATTCTGTATCAAAATGTCATTGTCACCAATATGGCTTAGATTAAGATTAGTGCCGCATTCGCTAAGGATTTCCTCGCCATTTTCTTCCCATGAAAAGTTACTTCGAAGCATGCCAGTCCAACAATGATTTAACCACTCTCTTTCTTCTGGAGTAGATGAGTAACTGAAATAATAATTTTTCTCAACTTCTGCTGTCAACTTTTCCACGTCCAAACTCTTCTTGGGTTTCTCCAAGTCTGTAGCAGTTTTACCAGGGTTCACTTGATTATTACGTTCCAAGAATCCGAGAGCTTCTTTGAAAGTTTTCGTAGGATCTCGACGCCCTGAAACTGCCTCAAAGAGTTTTGGTTGAGTAGCATTGAGACTGACTCTATTCACTGACTGAGTCCTGTTATATCTAGGTTGAAACACTCTTAACTTGTAACTGTTGATCCAAAGATTATTCAATTTCACCAATATTTTGTTGATATCTCCCACCCGCCCTGCTTTAAATCTGACAAAGCCAAATCTTTTGCCTGCCTTATCTCTTTTTCTTGGACAAAAAATGTCAGTAACCTCAGATACCTCACTGAACTTTGAACGAAGAGATTCCATCCCACAATCTTCAGGGAAGTTTCGGAAAAAGAAAGAGACTGAATCTTCACCATGAGAGATATTGTAATCTCTACCAACGCCACCTCTAAGACTTCCAGTTTGAGACCTACTTGACCACCTATCGGAATTTTTCTGCCTCACCGGATTGCGCTCGAAACGGGTTAACCTAGGATCTACCCAAAACCTCACACTCTCACCCCTCTCTCTAAAAATTCTCTCTCTAGCCATGGGTCCATCTAAATTGTATCGATTTAGCCCTTACTCTGGTACATATATACACAATTTTTCTAATTTTTAATTTTTTGATATTTTTTAATATTTTATGGATATTTTTTAATATTTTTTCGACATTTAACAATATTTTGTGAAAGAAGCAAGTAATATTGAAATTGTAGATCAATATTTAATTATATTTATATTTTTTTATAAAATATCATTTCTATCTAATATTAATATCAGTGATTGCGAAAAATGGATATACATATCGTGGATATATCGGAGAAATATCTTATCATCCTTATTGTATCACAATAATCTCATACCATTTATCGTGGATATATCGGAGAATCAGGGATGCATCATTCACTTATTTGATTCGCTTATAATTTTTTATAAGGATTTGACTACTGCTAATTTTGTTTGTTATTGCTGCTGGTAGTTACTGGCTGCTGGTTGATACTGGGAGAATCAACACATAAATACTACTGACTGCTGGTTGAGGATGGGAGAACCAACACCCGTTGAAGATGGAAGTATGCTGAGGAAACCTCACATAGAGGAATTGGAAGCTGACAGGCCATGGTTATTCACCAAAAAATAGGCCATGGATGTTATAGTCATAGTTATATAGTGATTATTACTATATGTCACTTTGAAACTATTGTTTTGTTCACTTGTATTTTGTGAATTTTGATGTTTGTTTGGAACCGGGGGATGCCCTGTGATTTTGTATTTTTGATGTAGATCACTCGTCGTTTTGACCGGTTGGTGATCATTTTTCTTTATTTTTTTAGATTCCTTCCTGATGGGATTGTATAGGGCTGATGTGGGATATCTTTGAAGTATGTGGCAGTGGAAGTTTTTAACTTGAATAGGCTGGATACCATTGGAATTCAGATGAAGATCAAAAGGAAGAATGAAAGGGAATGATGCAGCAAACAAGGGGTCTTATCGCAGGTTTACTACTTGATAGAGCAGCTTAAGGTTGAAGATTATTCCTTTGTGTTATAGCTGTTACAATTAGGAGTTTATGAATTTTTTAGTTGACAGGTCTATAGGCTAAATCATTATAAAGAAGTTGTACTACGTCGGCTCGTTTTGAGTCGAGCGTATTGTTGATCGTTATATATATTTATCTTTTTCGATCAAAAAATAATCTCATACCATTATGATCTGATTTTATGAATTAATAAGGGAAACTTACAATTTTGTCCAAAAAGAGTCCTATTTACAAATAGGTTCACTAAAAATTTCAAATTACAAATAGATTCAAAATTTATTTTTTACAAAAAAGAAAAATATTTTGGACAATTTATTATTTTAAAGATAGAGAGAGATGTGAGTGTACATCTTTTCCTTTAATAAGTCTACAAAAATGATGTAAGCTTATTGCTGGAATGGATGGCAAGACAATTTTCAATCCAAGCCAATCAATACATTCCATCCAAATTTAAGTGCGTGACCTAGCGCGACCATATCTAGAGAAGCGCGGGCGTGCGTCTTCCGCTAAGTAAATCACGTTTTATTCCAAATTTAAGTCCAAATCTTTTTTTTTAGGGCTTTTATGTTTTTCAAACTATAAAAGGGAAAGGGCTGGACGAATTTGGAGGTGAGAATTCAGATTTTCATTGCAATAGTCCCATCAAGACTCCTTTGATTCCAGAAAAATGTAAGAGAACATCACCAAATTGACAGATTTTTAGAAATGGACAATTCTGTGTATCATGCCTCCTTTAATTTGCCAGAAACAGAGTCTGACGGCATGTGAAAATGAGATTTAAAATTTTCAGCTACTTTGAGCATTAATTGTTAATAATTGGTAACTAATACAGATAAAGTGTTATCCCCCAACATGAAGAGCAATTTTTGCTACTCCTCCTAAGCTAATTGGCGTAGTTTTCTATTTTTCTTTAAAGTAATACTCATATATCCACTATATTTATGCACTTTTTTTTTTTTTTTTGTCTATTCATAGAAAATGTGCACATTCATTTTGTGGAGACCATTACTTTTGTTATCACTCTTACAATCAATTCACTTTATACATAAGTATAATGCATTCACAATATTTTTTCTTAAAACTCTTGCAAACTCAATGGTGCACGAATTTAATAGATGAAGGGTGTATATACTACTCCTTCCATACCCAAAAAATATGCTTACAGATAGGCACATATTTCAAGGAAAAATAGATTAAAATAGTGGTATTGTGGAATTCATTTTGAATAAAGTGATTATTGTGATTGCTGAGATGAAATAATTATATTAAAAAAAAAGAATGAATATATTTTTTGGGGCATAACAAATATGATAAGTGAGCATATTTTAAGGGAAGGAGTGGATAGTATTTTTTTTCAATATAGTTATCCACAAAAATTAAGAAAAATTATATTTTGAATAAAGTAATAAATATGTATATATATTTTGTTAATGAGCTTATAAATTTAATTTTTGTGTGCAAGCTGTTGTAAGTACGGATTGAATAAAAGTATACAAAAAATAGGTTGGTTGATTGTTTGATAAGAATATTTTTGGTGTACACTACAAAAGAACTGCTGATTATTAATCGATTTTAGAATTAATTTGGAAATACATCTATAAAAAAGAAGAAAGACAACACTGAAATATAACGATTGTCATAAGCGTTGTCTTTCAGCTGATTCTATGAAAAATAACGGTTCAATAACAGTTGTATATCACAACTATTTTTTCGATTTTACAACAGGGAATAACAACAGAACTCCAAAATCGTTGTCTATCATAGCTAATATATATATATTTACTGAAAGACGATAATTTTACTTTAAACATCATTTCAGAACCGTTGTGTTATCATAGCAAAATGATTATATTTCAATAAAAATGACATTAAAACTTTATTCATATTCGAAAAATAACAAAATTGATAGGCCAAGAAAAAAAGAAAAAAAA
>JAPKLY010003051.1:0-20733 GCA_026898435.1 Prunella vulgaris | reverse complement strand
AAAAACTTTTCAAGGAAAAGATGTATGCAGAGATGTGTGTCGATTTCGACACGACTAGGGTTCCTGAAATTATAGAAATCCTAAACCTTCTCCAACATCACAATCTCCGAACCTTCATCTCCATGACCCCCCCTGATCATAAAACCCTAAACTTCTATGCCTTCCAATTCCTTCTAGAGGCCCAGTTCAGCACAAACTCCATCGGCTCCTTGGTTGATGAAATAGCTGTTGTTATCTCCAAAGATGCTGTTGCTGATCTCTTTGGTCTATCCTCCACTGGTGTCCAACCTCACAAATACAAAGAAGCCGACTACTTGGAAACTTTTAAACTAATGGCCAGGAAGAGTCATAGGGACACCACCACGAATCTGAAGAAGTCCATGCTGAGGAGGCATTTCCGGTTTCTGATGGATGTGGTGACCAAGGTCATCTTGGCGGAACAGGGGAGTTTGGACGCCATTACCAAACTCCGCCTGAGCGTGGCCCTCACTATCCTTGACGGGGTGCAAGCAGACTGGGTGAGTCTGCTATGGTTCCGACTGAAACAGGAGTCCAAGAGGTGCATTGCAAAGGAGGTGAATGGGCAACTAGTTTATAACTTCAAATCAAAGTGCTCCTTGGCCACTAAGATCACTATCCTCCTGAATTATCTGCTGCCCCAGCATGAGTGGGATGAGGAATGGGTTGTTGAGTACAACCACACCAAGTTCTTGAGGGGAAGTAACTTGGACGTTATTGGGCCAGCAGATTCAGACTCCATAGCTGATCCAATTGCTGCTGCCCCTGGTCCTTCTGCTGGAAAGAAGCAGAAGAGGAAGGCTTCAAAGCTTGCTGGAGGGGGTAAAAAGAAGAAATCTAAGAAGGAAACCACTCCAGTTCAAAGGAAGCTCTCCTTTGATTCAAATGAGGAGGATGATACTGCTGTGCTGAGCAGTTTGAAGAAGAAGCAATCTTCAGCAGGAAGGGCTACTCTACTGGTTGACGAGTCTTCTGCTGAAGAAGAAGAGCAGGCTGTTGAAGAATCAGCTGAGAAGGCTGAATCAGATGAGGATTCTGGATCTGACTCTGATGGAGAGGAAGAGGAGTCAGAGGAGAGGGAATCAGCTGAGCCCTCAGCTGCTGAGACTGAAGTTCTATATTCCTCTGGAGATGCTCCATCAGCAGAGACACCTTTAGCTACCTCACCTATCAGGTCAGCTTCACCTACTCCCCTCTCTGATCCTTCCCTACATTCCACCACCCCAGCTGATCCCACACCTTCACAAATTCCAATCGGCAATGAACCAGAGGAGATAGCTACCTCTGGTGAGCCTTCAGCTATCCCCAAACCCTCTCACCCTAAACCTATCAACCTTGATAACCCCAACTCCCCCTCAGAAATGGCTAAACAAGCACGCCTATCTCACCATCGTTCAAAGGGGCCTCTTGAACGAGGGATGATTATATCTGCCCTAGCCCACATTTCCCTCTATATTCCTGAACTCAACCCTTATCCAGCCTACCAGGACATACTTGCTGATGGGCTTGCCTGGGCGCAAGCAAGAGAAGGGTCAGTCACCTTCTTTCTGGCCCTAATAAAGGAGATGGGAGAGGCAGCATTTACTGAATGGGAGGAAATTTTGATGGAGGCCTTGGAGGTTAAGGCTCCATCCCAGCTGACGTCCCCTGAAGGGCTGAGGAAGGTGGCTCGAGCTCTATTGCTCAAGGATGGGGTGGCACTGGATTGCCCTGAAACAGCAGAGACTGAATTTAATCCTCCAGCAGCAAGCTTTGAGATCTCCCCTGCTGATCAGGTAACTCCAGCACTTTTGGATCAATTGAAAGACTACTTTGATGACAACATCAGGGAGGTCAAAGCTACTCTTCTGGCTGCCAAGTCTGCTGCCCCCTCTATGATTGAAAAGCAAGTTCATCAAGTCCTGCTGGATCATCGCAACAAGCTGAAGGAAGCTATGGAGGACAGCTTGTATGCTACCCGGATTGAATTCTTCAATACTCTCCAGAACTTCAAGGCAACTGCCAGGGCTTTCAATGATGATGCATCTGCTTCACATGCTGCTGAGTCTGAGAGATTCAGATTGGTCTCCGAAAGGTTGGAAGGACAAATTACTGAGTGCAAACACGGTCAGGAGGACCTTAAAGCTGTTGTGGACAACCTTCCTACTTCTCTACCCTCTGCTACGGTTATTGATGATATCAAAAAGGGGGAAGAGAAGAACTCAGCTGCTATTGCTGCCTTGCAAGCTGAGATGGCCTCTCTGAGAGCTCTTCTGGTGGATAATCAAGGGGTTCTATCTGCTAGGATAGAAAATGTTGAAGATTACATCAACACCAGGAAGATGGCTGCTCAGAAGACTCAGGAGCTGAGAGATCAGAAAATGGCCGAGGCATTGCAGAAGCAAGAGGTTGTTGCTGAAGAAAGGGAAAAGAAGAAAAGAATTATGAACGCTGAGTTGGATGAGAAGCTGGCTAAGGAGTTGCAGCTAGCTGAGAAAGAAACCTCTGAGCAGAGGAGGAAGAGGCAGGAGAGAGAGATGAATGATGTGCTTGAGAGGAGATATCAAAGGAAGCTGAAGAAGAAGGGGAAGGCAATCGCTCAAGGCAGCAGGACTAGGAGTGGAAAGTTCATCCGAGATCCAAATGAGCCTCTAGTTGATGGACCAATTGATATGTTCTACAATCAATTGTCTGATGAGCTGGTGGATCTTTGGAAAACTATTAAAGCCAAAACCATGATTCACTTCTATGTCCTCAGAGGAGAAGATACCAGAGGAGAAAGAGAGAAAAATGCTGAGTTCAGAGACTGGTTGAAGGAGACTTTTCCTAAGTTCTTCAGAGCTATCACAGAAGAAATGCTTAAGGTAGAGGTTCAACCGGAGTTGCCTGAGATTGAGTATCTTCCAACTCCAACTGATGAGAGTGGGAAGATAGACTAGGTGGAAATCAGGAAGCACTGGATGCAGATTACTCAACTCTTTCATCAACTTTCTGACAACTCTCTGCCAGCTTTGAAGGAGATAGAAAAGAGATTCCTGGACTGGTTGCAAGTTCCGCTCAGCAGCAGAAGATCTCTCCTCATGTAATAGTCCAGCTGAGTTAGCTGAGGATTAGGTATCTTCATTTCTGATTGTTCTTTCTCTTTTGATTTTAATAAATCTTTATGATTCCAGACAACTACTTGTTGTCAGCTGCGTTTTGATTCTGTCTAAAAGATCTTACTTAAAGATCTTCTTTTCTGTCCTATATTGATCTTGATTTTGAATGAATATGCTTATCTGTTAAGATCAGCTGAGTTGGTTTTGATATCATCAAAAAGGGGGAACTTGTTAGGTTTTCTGTGTTAGATGTTTTGATGATATAATAAACCAATCAGCTTGTAATAGGACCAGCTGAACATGTTAGTCAGCTGATGATTAGTTAGGATTAGATAGGTTCGAGTGAGGGGGAATCTACCTTGCTGCCTAGAAGATCCGAAGCTATCATAGAAGAGAAGACCTGCTGAGACCTTGTGGACTTAGCCGATTGTAGAAGACAGAAGATTTAAGCAGCTGACACAGGAGCATCGAGAGCAGATCATCAGAGAAGTTAACATCAGCCGATAGCTGAAGAGCAGATCAGTTGATATCAGAAGATTAGTTGATCAGCTGTGAGCACGTCGCAGACAAGACAAGGACCATGGATAAAAGACGTATTCAGACGAAGTCAAGAAGACTAGCTAAGGTGCACACCAGCAGACCTGCACATCAGCTGAGGTCAAAGTATCAGCAGACTGGTACACCAGCTGAGGGGACAGACCAGCTGAGGTCTTGTGCTCGGCCCAGATTCTTCGGAATCATTTTAAGGGTTGACTTGCGATATAAAAGGAGGATTCCCATAATAGAAGATCAATCAATCAAGGGGACAAACTTGATTGATTGTAGATCGCGAAGATTGACGGGAATCAAGATGGAAATTCAATCAATCACAATAATTGATTGAATACGAGAATATAGGAACTCAGATTTCTAGTCCATCCCAACGGCTAGTTATTTGACCCTATAAATTAGAGTAATAGTGATAATTTCAGTATTGGATTCACATGCATATTAAGCTAGCCGATACTCTGTCAGATTTATCACTTACGCTCAAAAACATCATTCATACTTAAAAGCTTTGTAGAATCTGTGAGAAGTCAATAGCAATTGTAGCATTGACAATTTGTAAGAGAGTAGTACTCTCAAGGTGTGTAAGTGAGTAAGTGAGTAAGTTAGTGGAGAGCCCCTCAACTCCAAGTTGGATTGAGGAGAGTGGATGTAGGACAGTTGGTCCGAACCACTATAAATCCCTGCGTCTCGTCTTATTTTTTTTCTGTTTTTAACTTGTGCACTTCACCTAAAAATCGATTTTCATTAAAAACGTTTCCACACTATTCACAGCGCACTACTTTCATATTCAGACTACCTCAAGTAGTCTGCTGGTTTTCTGAATAAGCTGAATAATCTGAAAAAGGTTTTTGAATCCTTACAAGTTTATTCAACCCCCCCTTCTAGACTTGTTCAAAGGCATTCTTCCCTAAAAACCTGCCTTTGGGACCAACATCCTTCTAACATCCGAAAGGCCTCAAACTTCCTGATAGCAAGATCTCTCTTGTTCTCCTTGATCTTTTCTGATCCCTCACTCATCTCCCTCAGAGCATCCCAGATCTCCTTTGCAGTCCTCAGATGCATGAGCCTGACCGAATTCTCATAAGAAACGGTGTGGAGTATAATGTTTTTGGCAACATTATCCAGTCCAATTTGCTTAATTTGATCAGAATTAAGCGCGGACCTCTCCATTTCTTCATCTCCGGTGGCTGGAACAGGAACATTGCCAGCAACAGGCCAGGTCATCTGAAGATTCCTCATGAATTTGATCGGACCCTGCTCAATCACCAGAGGCATCTGATCATGGATGGAATAGAGATGTGCGAGTACCCTGAATTTCCAATAGTCATAATTGTAAATAGAGAATTCAGGAAGATTGCCCTCGAGGCGTTTAGAACCGGATGCCATGATATGCAGTTTTCAGAAATGAGATCTATTTAGTAGACCACCAAAAGTTTCTCCTCAGAAACTATTGGTAAACAAAGTCAGTGGCCTTTAGAACCACTGCTCTGATACCACTTGTTGGTCCCGAAACGAGTACAATCAGTGTATGGGGGCGAATACACTGATGTCAGATTTTTCTGAAAGACTCAGAAAAATGCTCTTACACTCTCAGTCAGGATTTCCTGAATTACTCAGTATGCTGAAGGTCCACAGGGACAGCAGGGACAGTTCAGTAACGAGTCAGATAAGCTGAGTGTGAGTAATGTGCTCGGAAGCTCAGTAGAGATAACAAACCTACTGACTGCTTGGAAGCGAGTCAGTTGGACTACTATCTCAGTGAGCTAGAGTACGTGAAGAAAGTGAGCCCTTAGGTTCTACTCGTTTTAGTTTCTGAAAACATTTTTCTGAGTTGCTTAGTAGACTGGTGGTTAAGGCTGAGTGCACAGTATTAAGATTCAGGATGATTGATTCAGTCCTGAGTATAAAAACAATGCAGAATGTTCAGTTTAGAATGATGACAGTTATGATCCTGAACAGAATAGTAAATCAGCACACAGGGGACTTTTTAACGTAGTTCGGAGATAACCAACTCCTACGTCCACGACCTGATTTAACAGGAAGCTATCCTCAAAACCCTGAGGATAGGTACTTGGTTTTTACGTGCCAAGGGACACGAATAGCCAACTTCCTCTCTTAGAAACTGACGCCTAGGCGTTTTACAAGTCCCAGTCCTTCTAACCAACCAATCTCACACCCTGAGTGGTTTGGTATTCTGGTTTCCAACTGAGATAACTCTAGCAATACAAAACAATGCTAAATATTAGAGCTATCGATCTATGCAAATACAGAGTGAATCCTACTACAACACTAGGGAAATTTAATTGCAGAGTGTTGTTTATAGTATGCTTTGAGAGCTTGGATTCTTGAGAGTTTTCTCTTGGAAATTCCCCGTTAGCCTTGAATGGGTGCAAGGCTCTCCATATTTATTGGCAAGATTAAAAATAGATCCGTTGGAGGAGATCAAATAAGCTAAGTCAGAGTTGTGCTCTCAGAAGCTCAGAAGAGATAACAATCCTACTGACCGCTCGGAAGCTAGTCAGTTGGGCTACTATCTCAGTAAGCTCAGTTTAGTGCGGAATGTGAGCCCTTAAGTGTTTACTCGTTTTAGTTCTGAAAACTTATCAGTTTGCTTAGTGAAAACGTGGTTAAGGCTGGTGCATAGTTTACTGATCAGGATGACAAGTCAGTCCTGATGATTTTTCAAAAACAATGCTAGTATGCTTCAGTTTAATATGAATGACAGTTTATGATCCTGAGCAAAAAGTAAATCAGCACACAAGGGTCTTTTAACGTGGTTCGGAGATAACCAACTCCTACGTCCACGACCTGATTGAATAGGAAGCAATCCTCAAAACTCTGAGAATAGGTACTTGGGTTTTACGTGCCAAGGGACACGAATAGCCAACTTCCTCTCTAAGGAACTGACCCCAGGGTGGTTTTACAAGTCCCAGTCCTTCCTACCAACTAACTCACAACCTGAGGGGTTTGGTATTCACGTTTTCCAACTATTGTGTATTGATCCCTCTAACAAATCAGTGTTAAGGATGGGATCAATACTCTAAGCAAAATACATAAGAGATTCCTACTACAACACTAGGGAAATTTAAGGTTTTAGAGTGCTATTCAAAGTATGCTTTGAGTGCTTGGAATCTTGAGAAATCTTCACTTGGAAATTTCCCGTAACCTTGAATGGGGGCAAGGCCTTTTGTATTTATAGGGAGGTTTGAAAAAGATCCGTTGGAGGAGATCCATTTCAAACCTTCCTATTTAGGATAGGTGCAGGTACTGGTTGTCCTTGTCTGACAGAGACCATACCTAGTATGGCAAAGTTTCTGATCCGCTGCCTGCACCTCTGAGAAGTATTAAATACGCTCAGTCTCCGTACATACGTGTCGCCTTCTAACTGGTCGCTTGTCCAACGGCTAGTTTGTCGGCATTAACTTTACTGAATCTCGTACATTTATAACTCTGATTTTCTCATTCTTAACTCAAGATAAATGTTTGTCTTATGTTGGAAACTCTGACATTCTTTCTGCTTCATCAGACTTCCATTCGCACGTGTAACCTTTGGGTCTCAGGACTTACAAGTATCAGGTTAACTGATACTAGGCCCAAGTCAGGACTTATGAACATCGGGAGGACGTTCACCCTGATCAAGGTTATACTGTGCCTTCACTGACAAAGACTTCCCTGAGCACGCCTAGTCTACTCAGTTCTGTCAGGGTCAGTGGTCTTCTTCAGGATGGCTTCTAGGCATCTTCAGGATTCTTTCTAGGTTTTTCAGGTTGTAGCTTCAGGTTGACCATCTTCAGGACGATCAACACCTTCAGGATTAGAACAGCTTCAGACTTCAGGGACGTCTCCATCAGTCTTTACTCCTCAACACGTTCCCCCTGAACTGAATACCTGTGAATAGAAAAATCTATTCTAACCTATCTAATCCTGAGCCTATCATCCTGATGAACTATACATAGGCAATTCATCAAGGGTTTTGGGATCTAATCAAAACACTCAGATTGTCCCAACAGGAGTTCTTTCTGAAAAGGAAAAATTGTTATTAGTGTATTCACCCCAATACACTGATTCAGACTCATTTCGGGACCAACAAGTGGTATCAGAGCTATGGTTCTCAAGACCACTGTCTTTGAATACTAATAGTTTCTAAGGAGAATATGTTGGAGGTCTACTAAACTAGATCTTAGGTGTTTTCTTAAAGTTTTCACTCATGGCATCTTCTAATCGTCTTGAGAACAACCTACCTGAGTTTCCTCCGTAGCTAATTATGACTACTGGAGATTTAGGGTCATGGCACATCTCTATTCTATCCATGATCAGATTTATCTTGTCATTGAGAATGGACCCATAACCTTCATGACGGATAGTGCAGCTACTTTCCCTAAAAAAGGTACTGTACCTGTTCCTCCCCTAGTTGGTCTTGAGCCGGTGGGAAGAGAGAAGCTGACCACCGATCAGATCAAGCAGATCGGTCAAGACAACATTGGAAAGATCATCATTCTTCACACTATTTCGTATAAGGATTCAGTCAGGCTGATGCACCTGAAGACCGCCAAGGAGATGTGGGATACTCTTGCTGAGATGTGTGAGGGCTTAGAAAAGATCAAGGAGAACATGAGGGACATGTCCATCCAAAAGTTTGAGACCTTCAAGATGTTAGAGGATGAATCCATCGACCAGATGGAATCTCGATTCATCAAGCTGATGAACGAGTTGGCAACTTTTGGTAAGGACATTCCCAGGAGGGAGGTGTCCTCCAAAGTCCTGAACTGTCTCCCTGAAAGATGGGACATATGAGTGATCATGTTGAAGAATACTCAGGACCTCACTAACGTCACCTCTTCTAACTGAGAAGAAGCGAACAAGGTCCGTCTCTACGGCAGAAGCCAGTACCTCTGAGCCTGAGAAGAAGAAGATGAAGAAAGGATCCTTGGATGGGTTATTCAAGGAGATGGAGGTTGCTATGCATCAAGAGTTGGAGGGTCAGAAGTCTAAAAGAAGTTTGCCGGAAAAAATGGCAAAGCTAAAGGAAATTTCCCAGGAAACATAAATTGAGATGCTGAAGGGGACAGTTGAGTATCTGATGAGTCAGATCCAGAAGCAGAAGAAGGTGGCTCCTGGATCCCGGACGAAGGCTCCCCAGAAGTAGGTCATTGCTCAGGACCAAGGGCTCGTTTTTTTTGAACATATTCCGCAATTTGTGCCTAAGGAACTGGATAAGAGGTGGGTTCCCTGAAGAACGAATGGGTGGATTTGTTCTACGTGGTGGGGGTCTGGAAAGACCTGAAAGAAGACAAGAAAAAGATTCTCCACCACTGGATGATGGAGGAGCATCTGGACATCTGGTCCGAAATTGTCAGGCATGCTGATGCCAAAGGGGTGGAGATCAGTCCCCCCAACAATATCAGGTATCCGCCTCCAATGTAAGAAATGTCTAATCAGCTGGATAGGCCAGCCATTCAAGAGGAGATCGTCCAGAAGAGCGACTAACTCCTTGAATGAACCGGAACCGAATGCATGCGATCCTAATCCGTGTGTTGTACAAGTATGGCATTCCGCTGGACAACTGGGAGGATGAAGAATAGAAGTCAGGGATAGTTTTCAGGAAATTTGTAATAGATTCAGGAGCTTTTGTACTTATCTGAAAAATCAATGAAATTATTATTTTCTTGAGCTCAACAACTTGTTAACTCCTAATTCACTCTTCTGCATCCTTATCAAGAACTGTACTAACATTTTCCTTGTTTCCATCTTATAGACTAAGTACCTCAAGTAGTAGATGGTACTGAACTGAATACGCTGATTCATATCAGCATGGCGTATAGATGTTTAGGAATGTGTTAAGGGTTTTGGCATCATCAAAAAGGGGGAAATTGTTGGGATACAATATGAGTATTTTGATTAGATACCAAAACCCCTGTTGATTTACCTAAGTATAATTTGTCAGGATTGTTTAGATTAGGGTTAGTCACGTTAGAATAGTTTTCTATTCACATGTATTTAGTTCAGGGGGAACACATTAAAGACTGAAGATTGATGGAGGCGTCCCAAAGATCCGAAGTCAGATGTGCATTCCATCCTGAAGATCAGAGTTCGTCTTGAAGACATGTGATTTGAAGCTGAGTCCTGAAGAACCTGAAGACTCAACCTGAAGATGATCCGAAGATTCCCACTGATGATGATCCTATTGAGTAAAATCTAAACATGCTCAGGTCAGGACTCATCTAGTGAAGGCTAAGGTAGCCTGAGAAGTCATGCTAAGTGGTCTTTCACTGACGCTCATATTAACCTGACGAAAAGATACTGAAGCAATGGGAGTTAGCATTTATGTTAACACTTGAGAACAAAAAGAATGTCAGTGACTTTCGTATAAGACAAACATTTATTCTGAATAATGAATAAAATACTCTGAGTCTAAATGTATGATGAAGCATAATGTCACATCACTTTATAGCCGTTAGAAGGGTGGCCAGTGGTGCGTTGACACGTATGTACAGAGGACTGCGCGCATTTAATGTTCTCAGACTGGCAGGAGGAGACACAGAGCAGTTTTCCTTTTTAGCATTGGGAAAGGTCAACCAAGTATAAGCTAGCCTGCATTTACCTAAAATAGGAAGATTTGAAAAGATCTCCTCCAACGGATCTATTTCAAATCTCCCCTATAAATACAGATGGCCTTGCACCCATTCAAGTTTACTGGAAATTTCCAAGCAAGAAATTTCCAAGATTCCAACTGCTCAAAGCAAACCTGAAACAACACTCTGCAA
Organism: Prunella vulgaris; assembly: GCA_026898435.1. Taxonomy (NCBI): domain Eukaryota; kingdom Viridiplantae; phylum Streptophyta; class Magnoliopsida; order Lamiales; family Lamiaceae; genus Prunella; species Prunella vulgaris. The sequence continues at coordinate 10,325 of JAPKLY010003051.1, read as the reverse complement.
GTTTAAGTCTTCCTGGTGTTGTAGTAGGAATCATCTGTATATTGCTAAGAGTGATAATCTTATCCTTAGACTTGTTTTGTTAGAAGGATTATCACAAACTTAGTTGGAAACCAGAATACCAAACCCCTCAGGTTGTGAGATGGTTAGTTAGAAGGACTGGGACTAGTAAAACACCAAGGGGTCGAATTCCTAAGAGTGGAAGGAGTCTATTAGTGCACCTTGATACGTTAAAAGCAAGTACCTAACCTCAGTGGAGAGGACAACTTCCTGTTAAATCAGGTCGTGGACGTAGGAGTTGGTTATCTCCGAACCACGTTAAAAATGCCCCTGTGTGCTGATTTATTTATTGTTCAGGATCATATTGTCGTCATACTTAAACTGAGCATTCAACATAAGTTTTACAATTTCAGGAGAATCTAATTCTCCTGAGCATAATCACTGCACCAGCCTTAACAACTATTTTCTAAGCAATCAGTCATTAGTTTTCAGTAACTAAAATGAGTAGAAATTTAAGGGTTCACTTCCGCACGTAACTCTAGCGTACTGAGATAGCTATCCAACAGACTAGCTTCCTAACGATCAGTAGGTGGGTTATCTCTATTGAGCTTTCGAGAGCACAACACTCAAACTCAGCCTATCTGTTTCCTTACTGATCAGTCTCTACTGCTCCTGAAGATCATTAGTTCAGTGAGTAACATAAGGATCTTCCTGACTGAGTTTGTAAGAGTATTTTCTTGAGATTTCGGAAGATCTGACATCAGTGTTATCCCCCACACACTGATTAATACTCATTTTTGGACCAACATCCCTTAATCTCATTCATTAGATTTAAAGAGTCATTCTTTCTGAACCGTCTGATTAAACTGAATATTTAGTATAAATAGAAAAGATCACAGTCTGTACACCCTTTATGCACTCATATCTTTTCTCTCTATATCTTTCTCTCTCTACACCTAACCCAATTCTCCAACTTTCTGCAATGGCGTCGTCTTCTCCCAAGGAGTTCTTTAACACTCTCGAGTTCCTCAAGGACTCCATCACATATGAGCCAGTTGCAGATCTTTCCGTCGACCATGAGGACATCAAAATCGTCCACCAGTTCATCACCAACGCTAACGTCTACGATTGGGTCACCCTGAAGCCCACAAAGCTTTGCCCGGTCCTGGTGGTAGCCTTCTACCTCAGGCTGACACAGAATGCTGAAAATAGTGATGAGTGGGAGTTAACCATTCCATTGAGCCGATCAAAGGTGGTTGGTGGGAAGAAGGTGGTTGAAAGGAATTGGGTGAGGGTCAACCTCAGGAAGCTGATTAGGAACATCTACAATCTCCCCTTCTCCTCCAAGGCTCGCAAACTGCCACCCCCCCTCTGAGTTTGGACTTGGACATGAGCAGAAGTTCCTGGACAAGGTTCTGATTACCCCAGCTCCGTACAAATTTAAGATGAACAAGAGCTTGCTGAAGCCCCCCGTACAAGCTGCTCTTTGACATTGTAGTTCAGATTATCATGGGAACTGTTGGTGGTCAGGAGCAGATCTCCAAACTTAAGATCGGCATTATGATGGCCGTGAGGGAATATCAGGCTATTGACTGGGAAGAATACTTCATCCAGCAAATTGTTGAGGAGAGAAAGAAGATCTCCGTCAGCAAGGATGGGCAAGTCATTTTCAAGAAGCCTCTGCACTTTGGGACAAGGCTGTCCCTGATGCTGCAAACTCTTTGGGGATTTGGATCAGGAGCAGTTCATTGATCCTACGTCCAGGGTCACTCTCTTCAGGACCAAAGAAGATGTGAAGAAGTGCCTTGACCCTCCGATCTCCAAGAAGAAGATCAAGCCTACTGCTCCCACAAATTCCTCAGAACCCTCCAAGAAGAAGAAGGCCACTGAATCTGAGGCCCAGAAACCAGCTCAGAAATCTACTATCCTGGTTGATGAGCCAATTGATGAGAGATTGAGGAGTTTGTGGAAGAGGTTGTCGAAGCTGATCAGGGTGATGATCAGAAGAGAGATCCTGAGCCTGCGCCGGAAGAGCACCATGATGAAATTATTCAAGAGGGGGATCTGGCAGGTGCTCAGGAGGAGGAGAAGGATTTTGATGCTTAGGAGTCTGCATCGGCGGTTGCTCAATCTGAGTATCAGTATGAGCAAGACGTTGCTGATACTCAGATCCTAACGGTGGTGGAGGACGTTCAGGAGTTGGTGGTAGACGAAGAGGTGGTTCTGAAGGAGCCCAAGGATGTTGATATCTAAGGGGAAGCTAAAGCGGAACCCGCTCAGGAGGAGATCCCTCCTCATTCCAAGGAAGCAGACCTAAAAACTTCCTTGTTTGGTCCCTCAGACACTGAGGAGGAGGAGGAGGAGGAGGAGGAGGAGGAGGAGGAGAAGAAGGAGGAGGAAATGAAGGAAGACACTCTGTGGCGTTTCCTTCCCCTGACATGGCCTCACTGATGGACTTTGAAGTCCTGGCCTGAAGTCAGGCTATTGACCTGGTGAAGAAGCACTTCCCCACCCTGACTGATGAACAGAAGGAGGAGGTTGTGCAACTCCACACTTACGCTCAGATCCGGAAGGCCACTTTCTCTGAGTTAGCAGTCCTTGCGGAGAATAAGGGTTAGGAGGCTCTGAAGGCTGAGGAGACGGCACTGTTTCATGCCTTTGGAATTTGCAACTTATCGCAACTTCTGAAGGTAGAGGACTTTATCATGACCGTGCGCAAAACATATCTGGAGGACAAGACTACTGAGCCGGAAGTTACTGGCGTTCCGGAGGAAGCTGGGAAGGAACTGGTGATAGTTACAGAAGCTGACAAGGAGAAGGGAAAGGAGGATGTTGTGGTTGTTGCTAAGGAGGTTCAGCAAAGTACAGATCAGAAGAAGATTGCACTGGCCGATGACGCACTCCCCAGAGCCGGGATTACTGAGGCTTCAGGAGAGGCTCCAACTGTTTAGCCATCGTACTCACATCTCAGAAAAGGCAGGAGAAGAAGGTTCTGTGGATGAACTCAGCAGAATATGTTCATGCCAACATCCACAGAAAGCTGAATAGCCACGATGACAGCATAAGGAGGTTTGGGATCTATGCTGATATGATTAACTTCCGGTGCCAGAAGATGGACATGGATCTTGCTGAAGGTCTTCATGCACTCAGCACTGCTCATGGAATGGAGACAGTCGCTTTGGTGACGCAAGTTGAGGAGGCCCTTGCTGCCTGTTGGAAAGTTGTTGTGGAAGCTCTGAAGGAGCAGGAGGAGAAGTTCACCAAGCTGATCGATGCCAAGACAGCTCAGACTAAGGAGTTGGTGAACAAACTGATTGACGCCAAGTTGGCTCAGGTTGAATGAAGGGTCATAGAGGTGGCCAAGAAGGATGTTTCAACTGATGCAAAGGCGGCCGTCAAGACTCTAGGCTTCGAACTGAGAAAGGAGGGTGAAGAATTGTATCAGGCTGTGACGAACCTGAAACACGAGTTTGATGGGGAGTAGCAGAAGATGCTTTCAGTTGGTGCATGCGTCCAACAACTCCAGTCTCAAAACGCTATCAGAGGCAATCAAATTGCTGAGTTCCGCACATCAGCTGAAGGGGATTTCTGGCCAAGCTGACGCTCAGGGCCTGACCCTTGACAACTTCATTCACAAGCTCAATGCTGATGATGATGCCAAAAAGGGGAAAGGAGTGAAGGGGAAAGCAGAGCAGAAATCTTCCTCTTGATCCAGTTGAAAAGAAGACGATAAGGTCTATCTCTACTGCTGCTGAGGCGAGTGCCCCTGAATCCGCCCAGAAGAAGCTGAAGCAAGGTTCTCGGGATAAAATTTTCAAGGAGATGGAGGTGTGTCTCCATCCGGAGGTTGCCGGTCAGAAGTCATAAAGGAGTGTGCCTGAGAAGCTGGCGAAGCTGAAAGAAATAACTCAGGACATTCAAATCCAGATACTGACGGGGACGGTAGAATACTTGCAAAGCGTCATTCAGAAGAAGAAAAAAGTGGCTTTTGGTTCGCGGAAGAAGGGTCCCCGAAGGTTGGTTGTTCAGGACCAAAGGCCCATTTTGTTCGAACATGTTGAACAATTTGTGCCTAAGGAACTAAACGAGAGATGGGTCCCCCTGAGGAATGAGTGGGTGGACCTATATTATGTGGTGGGGATTTGGGATGATGTCAAAGAAGATAAGGAGATGATCCTCCACCACTAGATGATGGAAGAGCATCCTGACATCTGGGCGGAGATAGTCAGGCATGCGATTCAGAGGGAGTAGAGATCAGTCCGCCGGAGAATATCGGGTATCCATCTCCGATGCAAGGTATGTCAAATCAGCTGAATTGGCCAGCGATTCAGGAGGAGATAGGACGGATAGCCAGGGCGACTGACTCTCTTACTGATGTCAACCGAATGAACGCGATCTTGTTGCGTGTTCTGCAAAAGTATGGCATCCCTTTGGATCAGTGGGATGAAGATGTGTAATGTATTAGATCAGGACATATGTAATAGCTTCAGGACCTTTTGTATTTGTTGAAAAATTAATTAAGTTATTACTCTTCTGAGTTCAACTTTTTGTTGACTCCTATTTATTTTTTACATCCTTATCAAGAACTATACTAACCTTTTCCATATTTCCATCTTATAGATTAAGTACCTCAAGTGTTAGAGGTTACTGAGCTGATTACACGGACTCTTGTCAGCCTGATGTATAGATGGTTAGGAAATTGTTAAGGGTTTTGGCATCATAAAAAAGGGGGTAATTGTTGGGATACAATCTGAATGTTTTGATATAAGAACCCAAATCCCTGATGAATTTGCCTAAGTATAGTCATTAGGACTGTTTAGTTCAGGACTAGTCTGGTTAGAATAGATTTTCTATTCACAGGTAATCAGCTTAGGGGGAACGCACTGAAGACTAAAGATTGATGGAAGACGTCCCAAAAATCCTAAGTTAGAAGAGTGTTCCAGCCTAAAGGTCAGAGTCTGTCCTGAAGACACTTGATCTAAATCTGATCCCTGAAGTACCTGTAGTTTGTCCTGAAGTCCGTCGAAGAAAGTCCAGAAGAATCCCACTGATGATGTTCCTACTGAGTACCCTAAGCATGCTCAGGTCAGGACTCATATAGTGAAGGCAGAAGTAGCCTTAGTAGTCAGACTGAGTGTTCATCCATTGACGCTCACAATATCCTGATGAGAAGCTAATTAAGTAATGGGAGTTAACATTTATGTTAACACCTGAGAACAGAAAGAATGTCAGTAGTCTTCGTATAAGAAAAACATTTATTTTTAGTAAAGATCAAGACACTCGGAGTTTAAATGTACGATGAAGTATAAAGTCACATCACTTTTCTAGCCGTTTGAAGGATGACCAGTGATGTGTCGCCACGTATGTACAGAGGACTACGCTCATTTAATAGTTCTCAGAATTGCAGGCGGCGGAGCAGAGAGTTTCCCTTTTAAGCATTGGGAAAGGTCAACCAAGTACAAACTAGGCTGCACCTTCCTAAAATAGGAAGATTCGAAAAGATCTCCTCCAACGGATCTATTTTGAATCTCTCCTATAAATACAGAATGCCTTGCACCCATTCAAGGTTACAGAAAATTTTCAAGATATTGAAATCTCCAGAATCCAAGTGCTCAAAGTAAACCACAAGCAACACTCTGCAATTAAATTTCCCTAGTGTTGTAGTAGGATTCATATTCTGTATTTGCTTAGATCGATAGTCCTTACCTTTAGAATTTGTTAAGAATTGCAAGGACTATCACATTTAGTTGGAAACCAGAAAACCAAACCCCTCTGGTTGTGAAAAGGTTGGTGGGTAAGGACTGGGACTTGTAAAACGCTCAGGTGTCGAGTTCCTAAGAGAAGAAGGAGGCTATTCGTGCACCTTGGCACGTTAAAAACAAGCACCAATCCTTAGTGGAGAGGATTGCTTCCTGTTAAATCAGGTCGTGGACGTAGGAGTTGGTTATCTTTGAACCACGTTAAAAATGCCCCTGGGTGCTGATTTATATTTCTGTTCAGGATCATATTGTCATCATCATAAACTGAACATACAACATAAGTTTTACAACTTCAGGAGAAATCAATTCTCCTGAGCATTAATCAGTGCACCAGCCTTAACAACTAATTCTAACCAAAACAAAAAATAGTTTTTAGGACATAAAACGAGTAGAAACTTAAGGGCTCACTTCCGCATGTAACTCTAGCTTACTGAGATAACTATCTAATTGACTAGCTTTTTAAGCGGTTAGTAGGTGGGTTATCTGTACTGAGCTTCTGAGAGCACAACACTCAGACTCAGCCTATTTGTCTCCTGACTTATCAGTCTTTGCTGCCCCTGAGACCATCAGATCAGTGAGTAACATCAGGATCTTCCTGACTGAGTTCTATAAGAGGAATTTCTTGAGATTTTGAAAAATCTGACATTAGTGTATTCCGTACACTGATTATACTCATTTCGGTACCAACAAAATCTAAGTGCACTGTATGCACTCAAATACAAACAAGAACTACTTTTTTAATAAAGAGTGTACAACTACTTCTATTAATGCAAACATAATAATTTTTTTAAATAGTTTTGTTATTTCAATTTTACTTAATAAGATTATTTTATAACTATAAATAGATATTAATTTACAAATATTGTGGTTACGTAAAGTTCCAGGACAAATACATTTATGGCATCAACAACAAGTCTATTAAGGCCATCAATATGTCACAATTTAAAATTTCTCCATCAAATATGTCACAATTTATAATTCTCCATCAATATACTATTATTTGTATTCGCGCTTAAACTGCACGCATTATACCACTACATAAGTATCTTCTTCCTTTATTGAAATATTAATGTAAAATTAAAAAAAATATTCTACACCAACTTACTCAAACCTAGCTAAGTCGCTTGCAAATGGATGGATGAAACTTACTCCCCCACAACATCACCATTCCCCTGAGGACTTAGATCTATACTATCCTTACATCTTATCACTAGTTGTTAAATCCCAATGACCTCGAACTGTGTCATCCTCTGTACTACTTTATTCTTTCATCTTCGTAGCATCTTCATCAGAATCAGAGTAATCCCTTTAACTATGATTACTCTGTTTGTGCGGTTTGTGCTTTGAACTCTATGGTATATATGTAATTTGGAATAGAAAGATTTAATTATTCACAAAAATAAAGGCCTGGCATTTAATTTGGAAAAATTACACTCGTCGATCAACAAAAAATTCCTCGTCATTGTGAATTCACTTCACCGTCCGATTGCATTGATGGTCCTCCTCTTACACTAAAATTTGGAAATTTGAGTTTTATTCTTGCGGTGATTGATTTGGCAGAGGGCAACCCTAGGCTTTACTGGCAATACAACCATGTAAGATTGGAAATATGTTAAAATATGATTTAACATCTAAGTGCATTGTATGAACTCAAATACAACAAGAGCTACCTCTTTGATTAAGAATCAACTTCTACTTCAATGAAAGCAAGTATAATAATTTTCTTAAAATACTTTTGTTCTTTCATTTTTACTTATTAAAATTATTTTTATAACAATAAATAGACATTAATTTACAAATATTGTTGATACGTAAAGTACCAGGACAAATACATTTATGGTATCATGAACAAGTCTATTAAGGCATATTTGTAAAAAAAAAAAAAATTCTTTACTTGAATTTTTGAAATTTAAATGTATAATTAAAGGTGAACTCATTATTGACAGATGTTCCATTTAAATTTTCTATGGGTCACAACTGATAATTTTCCATCAATATACTATTATACTTATTCGTGCGTGAAACGCACGCATACCACTACATAAGTATCTTCATCCTTTAATGAAATATTAATGTAAAGTTAAAAAAAATTATGCCAACATACTCAAACCCAGCTAAGTCGCTCACAAATTAATGGATGAAACATACTCCCCCACAACATCACCATTCCCATGAGTACTCAGATCAATACTATCCTTACAGCTTGTCACCAGATATTGAATCCCGATGACCTTGAACTGAGTTCTCCTCTTTACTACTTTTTTTCATTCATCTTCGTTGCATTTTCGTCAGAATCTTAGTACTACCTTGAGCTATGATTAGTCAGTTTGTGTTGTTTGTGCTTTGAACTCTTTGGCATATCTGTAACTTGGAATAGAAAAGATTTAATTCTTAATCAAAATAAAGGTCTGACATTTGATTTGGAAAAATTGAACTTGTCGATCAACAAAAAATATCTTGTGATCGTGAATTTAGTTGGCCATTCGATTTCACTAATGGTCCTCCTCTGACACCAAAATATGGAAATTTGAGTTTTATTTTGCTGTGATTGATATGGTAGAGGGCGACACTAGGCTTGAGAGGCAATGCGACCATTTAAGATTAGAAATATATTAAAATTAGATTTAAAATCTAAGTGCATTGTATGCACTCAAATACACACAAGAACTATTTTTTTAATTAAGAGTCTAATACTACTTTTATGAATGCAACCATGATAATTTTTTAAATAGTTTTGTTATTTCAATTTTACTTAATAAGATCATTTTATAACTATAAATAGATATTAATTTACAAATATTGCAGTTACGTAATGTTCCAGGACAAATACATTTATGGCATCAACAACAAGTCCATTAAGGTCATATCTGAAAAAAAAAATTATTCTTTACTTGAATTTTTTAAATTTAAATGTATACTTAAAGGTGAACTCATTATTGACAGTTGTTCTTATATCTTCATTTTAAATTGTCTATATGTCACAATTTATAATTCTCCATCAATATAATATTACTCTTATTCGTGCCTGAACTGCACGCATTATACCACTACATAAGCATCTTCTTCTTTTATTGAAATGTTGGTCCCGAAACGAGTATAAATCAGTGTATGGGGGGGGGAATACACTGATGTCAGATTTTCCCGAAAGACTCAGGAAAGTGCTCTTTCAGACTTAGTCAGGAAGCTCCTGAAATGTTCAGTTAAACTGATGGTCCTCAGGGGCAGCAGGGACGGATCAGCAACGAACCAAATAAGCTAAGTCAGAGTTGTGCTCTCAGAAGCTCAGTAGAGATAAGAATCCTATTGACCGCTCGGAAGCTAGTCAGTTGGGCTACTATCTCAGTAAGCTCAATTTAGTGCGGAATGTGAGCCCTTAAGTTTTTACTCGTTTTAGTTCTGAAAACTTATCAGTTTCATTAGGGAAAACGTGGTTAAGGCTGGTGCATAGTCTTAAGGTCAGGATGACAAAGTCAGTCCTGAAGGTTTTCCAAAACAATGCAAGTATGCTCAGTTTAATATGTATGACAAGTATGATCCTGAGCAAATAGTAAATCAGCACACAAGGGTCTTTTTAACGTGGTTCGGAGATAACCAACTCCTACGTCCACGACATGATTTAACAGGAAGCTATCCTCAAAACCCTGAGGATAGGTACTTGGGTTTTACGTGCCAAGGGACACGAATAGCCAACTTCCTCTCTAAGGAACTGACCCCTGGGCGTTTTACAAGTCCTAGTCCTTCCTACCAACCAACTCACAACCTGAGGGGTTTGTTATTCACGTTTTCCAACTATTGTGTATTGATCCCTCTATCAAAACAGTTCTAAGGATGGGATCAAATACTCTAAGCTAAATACAGAAAAGATTCCTACTACAACACTAGGGAAATTTAAGGTTTCAGAGTGTTGTTCAAAGTATGCTTTGAGTTCTTGGAATCTTGAGAGCTTTCTCTTGGAAATTTCCTGTTAGCATTGAATGGGAGCAAGGCCTTCTGTATTTATAGGGGGGTTTGAAATAGGTCCATCGGAGGAGATCCGTCTCAAACCCTCCTATTTTAGGTAGATGCAGGTACTTGTTGTCCTTGTCTGACAGAGACTATACCTAGTATGGCAAAGTTTCTGATCCGCCACCTGCACCTCTGAGAAGCATTAAATGTGCTTCAGTCTCCGTACATAGGTGTCGCCTTCTTACTGGTCGTTTGTTCAACGGCTTGTTTATCGGTATTGACTTTACTGATCCTCGTACATTTATAACTCTGAGTCCCTCGTTCTTTACTCAGCATAAATGTTTATCTTATGTTGGAGACTCTGACATTCTTTCTGCTTCATCAGACTTCCATTCGCACGTGTAACCTTTTGGTCTTAGGACTTACAAGTATCAGGTTTACTGATACTAGGCCCAAGTCACGACTTATGAACATCAGTAAGACGTTCGGCCTGATCAAGGTTACTTGTGCCCTCACTGATAGAGACTTCCCTGAGCATGCTTTGTCTACTCAGTTCTGTCAGGATCAGTGGTCTTCTTCAGGATGGCTTCTAGGCGTCTTCAGGACTCTTTCTAGGTTTTTCAG
>JAPKLY010003050.1:0-20734 GCA_026898435.1 Prunella vulgaris | reverse complement strand
TGTGTGTGATATTTTGAAAATGGCCACTGCATTTTATAACCTTAATGTATAAATTTAGTCCGGATTTTTGGACATTAAGTGACGACTCGGGTTTCTAGAATGCCAAGAAACATTTGGAAAAAAAACTGGGACGTTACAGTGTGTCCAATAGACCACAGCCTGAGAAAGCTCATGGTGGTCACCTGGACAGATCCCTGAAAATCTGCTTTTGGAAAATCTTGTGTGCTTTTTATCTAATCACTTGCAGATATGTCTTCCTACAAAAAGAGTGGATCCAAGACAAGGAAGCTGCCTGAATTCTCCATAGAGGATTATGATTACTGGAAATTCAGAATGGAGAATCACCTTGGAGACATTCATGATCGGATGTTAGATGTTCTGGAGGAAGGGCCAATCAAGTTCTTCTGGGAAGGAGTAAGCGATGGCAAGACTCCAAAAGCTGAAATCAGTGAAAGAAGGAAGACAGAGAAGAAGAAGAGTGAACTAAATGATGCTGAAAGGAAACTCTTCAACCTCGATCAAGTGGCCAGAACAGAAATCATTGAGACACTCTCCAAAGAATATATAGAGAAAGTCAAGACGTGCAGAACTGCTAAGGAGATGTGGGAGAAACTCTCCTTGATGTGTGAAGGGACAGATCAAATCAAAGAGAACAAGCTTCAAGCTGTTCTACATACCTTTGACACATTTAAAATGAAAGTTGATGAAACCATTGATCAGCTAGATATGAGGCTGACAAACATACTGAATAAGGCAAGCTCCTTAGGAAAGGATTACTCGGAGAAAGAGATTAATAACAAAATTCTGAGATCTCTTACTCCTAGATGGAGAGTGAAGGTGACAGTAATTAAAGAGACAAAGAATTTATCTGAGATGAGTCATCATACACTGCTATCTCATCTGAAGGCACATGAGTTCGATATCCAAGAAGAGGATCAAGAAGATGAGACTCCAACTTCATCAGCCACAAAAAATGTTGCTTTCTCTGCTGCAGCTGATAGTCAAGAGAAGTCCTCTGCTCCAGAGGACATGAGCTTAAAGGAGCAACTTGCTTTATTGACCAAGAAGTTTGATAAGATGTCAAACAAGTTTCAGAAGTATAGATCTCATTGGAAGAAGAATAAGAGTGATTCTTCCAGAAGTCATCTGATGCCAGAAGACCATCAGATGAACAGGAGACCAGATATAAGTCTCCAGAGAGAAGGAGGGAACCAAGTCCCAGAAGAGGAGGAGATGGTGTCTGTTTCACTTGCAACAAGCCAAGACATCTCAGTTATGATTGTCCTCAGCTTACCCCAAGGGAGAGAGAAGAGAAGAGGATCAAGAGAGATCGCAGGTTTGCTGATAAGAGAGCTCTACTGGAAGAGGAGGAGAAGCAGGACATCAGCTCATCCTCATCCTCATCTGATTTTGAATTAGAGGATGATATTTGTCTCATGGCTAAGGTAGAAGAGGTAAATTCTCCTACTCCCTCTGTTAGCTCATCTTGCTCCTCTACCTATTCTATTGAGTCAGATATACACAAGTTGTTATCTGATCTCCAATCTTCCTTAAAAGTCTGTTCTAAGCTGGAAGAGGAGAACTCAAGTCTGAAAGCTGAAGTTTTAAGCTTGAGACAAGATCTAGAAAGTGCTAGACTACCAGTGATATCCTATGACTCACAAGCTAACAAGTCTGCTGACTTAATAGCAAAATGTGAGGAACATGAGAAGCTGATAGAAAAGCTACTTTCTGAGAACACTGTCTTGAGTGAAGAACATAATTTGCTGACAGCAAAGTTCGATGAACTCTTCAAGCAGAATGAACTGATAACCAAAAATTCACAGCAGCTTCAGCTGAAAGTGGATCAGCTGACAAAGGTAAAAAATGCCGTGTCTGAAATAGCTGCGTCCTCACAAACTGTGAATGATAAAAGGGGTCTTGGTTATCACAAACTCAAACCACAAAAGAATAAAAAAGGTGACAGTGGATTAATTAGGGATCCTCGAAAGGGTAAAGGGCCAGCTGAGCCTGCATCTGGATCAGAAGGGCAAAAGAGCAGAGGGACAGAAAAGGTCCCAGCTGGACAGAAGAGCTCCAAAGCTCAGAAGTCTGCTGGTCATCAAAAGGTTTCAGCAGAGAAGAAGAGTACTAAAACTCAGAAGCATGCTGACAATCAACATAAGTCCAAAGCTCAGAAGCCTCGAGATCAGAAGAGGGATCCAAGTCATAGCTCAGCTAAGACAAGGAGACCTCAGCAAAATCAGCAGAGGAATGATAAGCCTGGGTCATCTCAGCAGAGTAAACCAAAGAGAAACAGACCTCAGCCCTGGGTTACTTATAATGTAACCAAAGTAGGCAAGCCTTCACCGGTTAAAGTTTATGAGTCATTCGGAGGCTCAAGCCGAAACTATTCTTTCGAGCAACCCACCTACAAACCCGTTGTTATCACTCATCGCCCCAGAAAAGATCCTCTGAGGGAGATGATTTTTGTGGACAAATATGGTAGAAGGTTGAGATCCCCTAAACCTCATAAGGATGATCTCTACCTGTGGATCCAGAAAGTCGATACTAACCAATCAGGACCCAAAGATAGGGTACCTAAAGCCTGAGTTTTAATTTCAGGTTAACTCTAGCCCTATAGAAAGAGGAGAAGCCAAGGGCCATGTCTGGTACATTGATAGCGGTTGCTCGAAGCACATGACCTTTGAGAAGCATCTTCTCCAGAACTTTGTAACGCTGGATGGGCCTAGAGTTGTGTTCGGTGACAACAATTTTGGAGTCACCAGAGGAGTTTGCACTCTGCTGATCAAAGGAACAAGAGTTGAAGAAGTCTACTATGTAGAATGGCTCATGCACAATCTTCTGTCTGTATCCCAATTCTGTGACAAGGGATATTCAGTAAGATTCTCTAAGAACTCTTGTCTTGTTATTAATGATTTAAATGAGCAGGTGCTACTAACTGGCCTCAGAAGAGGTAATATGTATCTTGCAGATTTTGCAAGCTGTCCAGCTGACTCATGTTTGGTTGCTAAAAGCTCATCAGAGATCAGCTGGCTCTGGCACAAGAGGTTAGGTCATCTGAACTTCAAGACTCTCAACAAGGTTGCAAGGAAGGGTCTAGTCAGAGGTCTACCAAATGAGGTGTTTGCATCTGAGCAGAAGTGTAATGTCTGTCAGAAAGGAAAGCAGACTAAAGCCTCATTCAAAGATGTGCAGAGTACTTCAACAAAAAAAGCACTCCAGCTGCTTCATATGGACTTGTTCGGACCTGTCTCACCTCTTAGTTTCAGTGGAAGGAAGTACACACTGGTGATTGTTGATGACTATACAAGATTCACTTGGGTAGTGTTCTTGTTCAAGAAGAATGAGACTATGGTCAAGATGCTGGAGTTGTTCAAGAGGATTCAGAAGGAGCTGGACCTCAGCATAGTCAGAATCAGAAGTGATAAAGGTACTGAGTTTCTTAACTCTGTTGTTTCTGACTATTGCAGGGATAATGGTATTCAGCATGAGACATCAGCTGCCAGAACACCTCAGCAGAATGGGTTAGCTGAGAGGAGAAACAGAACCCTCAAGGACGCAGCAAGGACTATGTTAGCTGAATATCAGACTCCTCAAAGGTTTTGGGCAGAAGCCATCAATACTGCATGCTTCATCCAAAATAGGTGTCTACCAGTCAAGAGACATGGGAAGACTCCTTATGAAATGTACAAAGGTAAAACTCCTAACCTTTCCTCTGTCCATACTTTTGGGTGTATGTGTTTCATCCATGACAATGGAAAGACTAAGTTAAAGACTTTTTATGCTAAGGTTGCTGAAGGAATATTCTTAGGATATTCTGGAAGTAGCAAAGCCTATAGAGTCTTTAATAAAGTCTCTCTCTGTGTGGAGGAGACACCCCATGTTGTATTTGATGAATCTTTTCATGAGTACAGCAAGGAGAAGCTAGCAGAAGAGGTGGATCAGCTGAATCTGTCGGAAAAGCCAGATCTGATTAAGGTAGTAGTACGAAGGATAGAATCAGATTCAGATTCAGACGATGAGCCCAAATCAGCTGATAAGCCATCATCAGCACCAGATGATGGCATCTTGACTCCTGACACTAACCAAGGGGAAATGTCAGACAAGACCCAAGAGGAGCAGACTATGGCACCTCAGAGGGGCAAGACGAGGCTGTCTGATTTCCCAGCTGAACAGATTCTAGGAGATCCAAGTGTGGGTGTTCAGACCAGAAGAAAGCTAAACTTGGGTGCTCAATTCAGCTGTTATGTGTCTCTGATAGAACCCAAGAATATCCTTGAAGCTCTTGAAGATCCAAACTGGATTGTAGCTATGCAAGAAGAGTTAAATCAGTTTGCAAGACAAGAAGTTTGGACTCTAGTGGAGAGGCCCAAACATCAGAAGGTCATAGGTACTAAGTGGGTATTCAAGAACAAAAAGGATGAAAATGATGTAGTAGTTAGAAACAAGGCAAGGCTAGTAGCCCAGGGGTATTCACAGTCAGAGGGGATTGACTATGATGAGACATTTGCTCCTGTGGCAAGACTAGAAGCCATTAGATTGTTTCTGGCCTATGCTGTTTTCAAAGGGTTCAAAGTCTATCAGATGGATGTCAAGTCAGCTTTTCTGAATGGAATCCTGGCAGAAGAGGTTTATGTGGAACAGCCACCAGGATTTGAGATTGGGAACAAGGTTTATAGGTTGCAGAAAGCTTTATATGGACTAAAGCAGATACCTAGAGCCTGGTATGATACTCTATCACAATTCCTACTGGATAGTGGATTCAGTAAAGGAAAGATAGACAAAACCTTGTTTAGAAAGGAAGACGGAGATGATATCCTCTTAGTGCAGATATATGTGGATGATATCATCTTTGGCTCCCCCAACAAACTGATGTGTGATGAGTTCAGCAAGTTGATGACCAGCAAGTTTGAGATGTCCATGATGGGGGAGATGACTTATTTCCTTGGACTGCAGGTAAAGCAGATGCCCAATGGAACGTTCATTAGCCAAGCTAAGTATGCCAAGAATTTGATAGAAAAGTTTGGAATCAGTACCAGCAGAGAAGCTAAGATTCCAATGATGGCAAACTTTAGCATGGATCCAGATGAGGCTGGTGAGAAAGTAGATCAGACACAATATAGGGGACTTATTGGTTCTCTGCTGTATCTCACTGCCAACAGACCTGATATCAGCTTTGCAGTAGGGGTGTGTGCAAGGTTTCAGGCAAATCCTAAGAAATCTCATCTGGAAGCAGCAAAGAAGATTGTAAAGTATTTGAAGGGTACTTACAATCTAGGCCTCTGGTACCCAGCTGATGACAATTTTCAGCTGAGTGGGTATTCAGATTCTGACTATGGAGGGTGCAAGATTGATAGGAAATTAACTTCTGGCACATGTCAGTTTCTGGGAAGTAAGCTGATATCTTGGTTCTCCAAGAAACAAACTTCAGTAGCTACTTCCACAATAGAGGCAGAGTACATGGCTGCTGGTAGTTGCTGTTCTCAGCTGCTCTGGATCAGACAACAGCTGAGGGACTACCATGTGATTACAGAAGAGATACCCATTTTCTGTGATAGCACAAGTGCAATAGCCATTACTCAGAATCCTGTTCTCCATACTAGATGCAAGCATGTGGACATAAGACATCATTTTCTTCGGGATCATGCTGAGAAAGGAGATATCAGGATGGAGAAGATTCATACGGAGAAGCAGAGAGCAGATGTGCTTACCAAACCCTTAGCAGAGGTAAGATTCAGAGAATTAGTAGCAGAGTTAGGAATGATAGATGGAGGAGCAGTTCTTTAGAAAGAAAGTTTTTTTTGGGTAAACGGGTAGTCAGCTGGTACCCAGCTGAGGACCTTTCTGCTGAAGTAATCAGCTGATCCTCACAACAGCTGATCTGGTATGTCTACTTATTCTTTCCTTTCTTTTCTCTATCTTGTTATGACGAACTTGATACAGGGATAAGTTATGAAAGTCAGACAAGGCCACTTTGCTTCAGCTGGTCCATGTCACCTGACATTAAAGACCCAGATGAGTAGAAAAGATTTTCATAAGGATCGCTCTTATCAGCTGATTTTGCCACATCAGCATCTCGATATATATTTCTATGATCTTTGTGTCGGTTTTTAAAATTTTATTTTATCTATCAAATCTTTTCAAAAATTAATAAATCCTTAATTTCTAAAATTATTTTAGAAAATTGGCAATCAAATCTTTTCGTTTACGAAAAATCGGGGATTTATTACCTTTTTCAAAATAAGGTGTCAGTTGTAATTAATTTAACACCGCCTAAATCTTCTCAAAAAGCGCTTTCATTATTACCTTTTTTAAAATAAAAAGGGGAATCTTTTGAGGCGGTCAAAACCTTTCGAAATCCTGACACCCACGCATCACCTCCAAAATTCTCAAAGGTCATTTATTCTGGACCTTTGATTTGTGTGATGCAAAATACAAATCTACGATCAAAATTGATTTGTTTTAATTTTGGAAAAACTACTCATATTCTTCGAATACTATAAAAACCCATTTAACTATTTCTGAAAAACCTTTCTACTTCGACTTCCTTCTACCTTTCTCCTGCATATTATTTTATGCATCTCTAATCTGTGTGTTGAAGCTATGGCGTCCAAGACAATGCAAAAATTGTTCAAAGAAAAGATGTATGCGGAGATGTGTGTCGATTTCAACACAACTAGGGTTCCTGAAATTAGAGAAATCCTAAACCTTCTCCAACATCAAAATCTCCGAACCTTCATCTCCATGACCCCCCCTGACCATAAAACCCTAAATTTCTATGCCTTCCAATTCCTTCTTAGGGCCCAGTTCAGCACAGACTCCATCGGCTCCTTGGTTGATGAAGTAGCTGTCGTTATCTCCAAGGATGCTGTCGCTGATATCTTTGGCCTATCCTCCACTGGTGTCCAACCTCACAAATATAAAGAAGCCAACTATCTGGAAACCTTTCAGTTAATGGTCAGGACGAGTTTCAGGGACACCACCACGAACCTGAAGAAATCCATGCTGAGAAGGCGGTTTCGGTTCCTGATGGATGTGGTGACCAAGGTCATCTTGGTGGAACAGGGGAGTTTGGACGCCATTACCAAACTCCGCCTGAGTGTGGCCCGCACCATTCTCGATGGGGTGCAAGCAGACTGGGTGAGTCTGCTATGGTTCCGCCTGGAACAGGAGTCCAAGAGGTGCTTGGTGAAGGAGGTGAATAGGGAACAGGTTTACAGCTTCAAATCCAAGTGTTCCATGGCCACCAAGATCACTATTCTTCTGAATCATCTGCTGCCCCAGCATGAGTGGGATGAGGAATGGGTTGTGGAGTACAACCACACTAAATTCCTAAGGGGAAGTAACCTGGACGTGATTGGGCCAGCTAATTCAGATTCCTTGGCTGATCCTATGGTTGCTGCCCCGGGCTCTTTTGCTGGTCCAGGAAAGAAGCAGAAGAGGAAGGCTTCAAAGCCTGCTGGAGGTGGTAAAAAGAAGAAATCTAAGAGAGAAACCACTCCAGTTCAAAGGAAGCTCTCTTTTGAGTCAGATGAAGAAGAGGATACTGCTGTGCTGAGCAGATTAAAGAAGAAGCAGTCTTCAGCAGAGAGGGCTACTCTGCTGGTTGACGAATCATCTGAAGAAGAAGAGTAGGCTGTTGAGGAATCGGCTGAGAAGGGAGAATCAGATGAGGATTCTGAGTCTGGCTCTGATGGAGAGGAAGAAGAGTCAGAGGAGAGGGAATCAGTTGATCCCTCAGTTGCTGAGACTGAAGTGCTACATTCCTCTGGAGATGCTCCATCAGCAGAGACGTCTTTAGCTGCATCACCCATCAGGTCAGCTTCACCTACTCCCCTATCTGATCCTTCTCTACATTCCACCACCCCAGCTGATCCCACACCTTCACAAATCCCAATCGGCAATGAACCAGAGGAGATAGCTACCTCTGGTGAGCCTTCAGCTACTCCCACACCCTCTCACCCCCAACCCATCAACCTTGATGACCCCAACTCCCCCTCAGAAATGGCCAAACAAGCTCGCCTATCTCACCACCGTTCAAAGGGGCCTCTTGAACGAGGGATGATTATATCTGCCCTAGCCCACATTTCCCTTTACATCCCTGAACTTAACCCTTACCCAGCCTACCAAGACATCCTTGCTGATGGCCTAGCCTGGGCACAAGCAAGAGAAGGGCCAGTCACATTCTTTCTGGCCTTAATTAAGGAGATGGGAGAAGCAGCATTCACTGAATGGGAGGAAATTTTGATGGAGGCCTTGGAGGTTAAGGCTCCATCCCAGCTGACATCCCCTGAAGGGCTGAGGAAGGTGGCTAGAGGTCTGTTGCTCAAAGATGGAGTGGCACTGGACTGCCCTGAAACAGCAGAGACTGAATTTATTCCTCCAGCAGCAAGCTTTGAGATCTCCCCTGCTGATCAGGTAACTCCTGCCCTTTTGGATCAATTAAAAGGCTATTTTGATGACCACATCAGGGAGGTCAAAGCTACTCTTCTGGCTGCCAAGTCTGCTGCCCCCTCTATGATTGAAACTCATGTTCATCAAGTCCTGCTGGACCATCGCAACAAGCTGAAGGAAGCTATGGAGGACAGCTTGTATGCTACCCGGATTGAATTCTTCAATACTCTCCAGAACTTCAAGGCAACTGCCAGGGCTTTCAATGATGATGCATCTGCCTCACTTGCTGCTGAGTCTGAGAGATTCAGATTGGTCTTCGAAAGGTTGGAAGGACAAATTGCTGAGTGCAAACACGGTCAGGAGAACCTTAAAGCTGTTGTGGACAACCTTCCTACTTCTCTACCCTCTGTTGCAGTAATTGATGATATCAAAAAGGGGGAAGAGAAGAACTCAGCTGCTATTGCTGCCTTGCAAGCTGAGATGGCCTCTCTGAGAGCTCTTCTGGTGGATAATCAAGGGGTTCTATCTGCTAGGATAGAAAATGTTGAAGAATATATCAACACCAGAAAGATGGTTGCTCAGAAGACTCAGGAGTTGAGAGATCAGAAATTGGCTGAGACATTGCAGAAGCAAGAAGTTGTTGCTGAAGAAAGGGAAAAGAAGAAAAGAATTATGAATGCTGAATTGGACGAAACGCTGGCTAAGGAGTTGCAGCTAGCTGAGAAAGAAACCCCTGAGGAAAGGAGGAAGAGGCAAGAGAGGGAGATGAATGATGAGCTTGAAAGGAGATTTCAGAGGAAGCTGAAGAAGAAGGGGAAAGCAGTAGCTCAAGGCAGCAGGACTAGGAGTGGAAAGTTCATCAGAGATCCAAATGAGCCTCTAGTTGATGGACCAATTGATATGTTCTACAATCAATTGTCTGATGAGCTGGTGGATCTCTGGAAAACTATAAAAGCCAAAACCATGATCCACTTCTATGTTCTCCGAAAAGAAGATACCAGAGGAGAGAGAGAGAAAAATGCTGAGTTCAGAGACTGGTTTAAGGAGACTTTTCCTAAGTTCTTCAGAGCTATCACAGAAGAGATGCTTAAGGTAGAGGTTCAGCCAGAGTTGCCAGAGATTGAGTATCTTCCTACTCCAACTGATGTGAGTGGAAAGATAGATTGGGTGGAAATCAGGAAACATTGGCTGCAGATCACTCAACTCTTCCATCAACTTTCTCACAATTCCCTGCCAGCTTTGAAGGAGATAGAGAAGAGATTTCTGGACTGGTTGCAAGTTCAGCTCAGCAGCAGAAGACCTCTCCTCATGTAATAGTCCAGCTGAGTCAGCTGATGATTAGGTATCTTTATTTCTGATTGTTCTTTCTCTTTTGATTATTAATAAAGCTTTATGATTCCAGACAACTACTTGTTGTCAGCTGCATTTTAATTCTGTCTAAAAGATCTTACTTAAAGATCTTCTTTTCTGACCTATATTGATCTTGATTTTGATTGAATATGCTTATCTGTTGAGATCAGCTGAGTTGGTTTTGATATCATCAAAAATGGGGAACTTGTTAGGATATCTATGTTAGATGTTTTGATGATATAATAAAACAATCAGCTTGTAATAGGACCAGCTGAGCATGTTAGTCAGCTGATGAGTAGTTAGGATTAGATAGGTTCAAGTGAGGGGGAATCTACCTTGCTGCCTAGAAGATCCGAAGCTATCATAGAAGAGAAGACCAGCTGAGACCTTGTGGACTTAGCCAATTTTAGAAGACAGAAGATTTAAGCAGCTGACACTGGAGCATCGAGAGCAGATCATCAGAGAAGTTTACATCAGCTGATAGCTGAAGAGCAGATCAGCTGATATCAGGAGATTAGCTGATTAGCTGAGAGCACGTCGCAGACAAGACAAGGACTATGTATAAAAGACTTATTCCGACGAAGTCAAGAAGACCAGCTGAGGTGCACTCCAGCAGACTTGCACATCAGCTAAGGTCCAAGTATCAGCAGACTGATACACCAGCTGAGGAGACGGATCAGCTGAGGTTTTGTGCTCGGCCCAGATTCTTCAGAATCAATTTTAAGGGTTAACTTGCGACATAAAAGGAAGATTCCCAGAATAGAAGATAAATCAATCAAGGGGACAAACTTGTTTGATTGAAGATCGCGAAGATTGACGGGAATCAAGAAGGAAATTCAATCAATCACATTGATTGATTGAATACGAGATTATAGGATCTCAGATTTCTAGTCCATCCCAACGGCTAGTTATTTGATCCTATAAATTAGAGTAATAGTGATAATTCATGATCCGATTTACACGCACATTAAGCTAGCCGATACTCTGTCAGATTTATCACTTACGCTCAAAAACACCATTAATACTTATCCTTTGTAAAAGCTTTGTAGAAGCTGTGAGAAGTCAATTGTGCTTGTAGCATTGACAAGTTGTAAGATAGTTGTACTCTCAAACTGTGTAAGTAAGTGAGTAAGTGAGTTAGTGGAGAGCCCCTCAAGTCCAAGTTGGATTGAGGAGAGTGGATGTAGGACAGTTGGTCCGAACCACTATAAATCCCCTGTGTCTCTTCGTATTTCTTTCTGTTCTTATTTGTGCACATCACCTAAAACCGATTTTCATTAAAAACGTTTCCGC
The DNA here is from genome assembly GCA_026898435.1 of Prunella vulgaris. Taxonomy (NCBI): domain Eukaryota; kingdom Viridiplantae; phylum Streptophyta; class Magnoliopsida; order Lamiales; family Lamiaceae; genus Prunella; species Prunella vulgaris. Next base: position 9,694 of record JAPKLY010003050.1, on the reverse strand, counting down.
ACTATATACAGCGCACTATTTTCAAAATTCAGACTACCTCAAGTAGTCTGCTGATTTTCTGAATAAACCGGTAAAATTTAAAAAGGTTTTTGAATCCTTACAAGTCTATTCAACCCCCCCTTCTAGACTTGTTCAAGTGTATTCTTCCCTAAAACCTGCCTTTGGGATCAACATGTTAAATCAATTTAATTTGTCAAATGATCCCAGCCATTCGTTTTAATATTCAGTTATTATTTAATACAGTTTATTTTAATTAAATACGGACATGCTTTAATGAACATTTAATGCACTGTGGGCGGGAAAAGTTTTCGATAAAGTTTGACCAATTACTTTTGAAAAACCGAAGAGTCTACATACTTTTTGAGTTTTGATCTTAATCGTTGAATCCCATAAGTCATTACTTTCTGAGCCATCCGATTCAAACTGAATTTTTGTATAAATATGGGAAGATTTGTGCTATTAAAACTTTTATGCACCCAATATTTTCCTAACATATTTTCTCTAAAACCCGATTCTCTTCAAATCTTCAAACTTTTTTCCATGGCTTCTCCATCTACAGATTCTTTCTTTGGAAATCTTTTCCACTTAAGAAATGAAATTCATTATGAACCCTATGGGGATTTTTCTTCTAATCACCCGAATATTTTGCCTGTGCGAGAATTATACAAAAATGCAGGACTTCTGCAATTCATTACAGCCAGACCACAGAGACTCCACCCGAGACTTGTTGCTGCCTTCTACCTAAAGATGGCGCAGAACAAGGACTCCCAGGAGTGGGAGACATGTATACCCCTTTCTTCATGTGTGAAGGGGAAGGATGGCGAGGAAGAGATGACCAGGAGATGGGTCACTCTCAACCTCAGGCAGAAGATCAGAGAGGTTCTGAATCTTCCTCATACAGGACGAAGCCCAGTGGACTATGGGTTTGGAAACGCGAAGGACTATCTCCAGTCCCTTTGCGATGGGGCAGTGGTTCTGAAATCTGGTCTGAACAAATCTGTCCTGAGAACAGAGAATAGACACTTCTTTGATCTGACAAGTCAAGGAGTGATGGGGATTGCCGGAGGATTGGAGCAGATCTCCAGGCCAAAACTGTACACAATGATGGCCATCTCGGACGCCTCAATTCATAATTTTGATTGGGAGGAATACTTTCTACAATTGCTGGTGGCTGAGACCAATAAAATAAAGTATTCGCCTGAGGGTCAGGCTATGTTCAAGGCCAAGATGCATTTTGGCACCAAAATCTCACTGATTTTGGAGACCCTGGACCTCGGGGACGTAGATCAGGCCCAGTCCCTCGAGCTTCCACCCAAAAATGACCTATTCAGACCTTATTCCAGTGATGCTGGCACCAGGAGAAGACCACAGACTCAGAAGAAGAAGGCTCAGGCGAGCATGACTGAAAGAGTCAAGGCTCAGGCAGGTAAATCTTCAGAGTCCGATACAGCAAAGCCTGCGGAGGATAAATCTAAACCCTCAGGACCCAAGCAACAAAAACTGAAATTTCTTTATTCAGGGTCAGCTGAGCGAGAGAAAAAGCTCTTGGAAGAGCGAGAGAAAAAGCTTGTGGAAGAGAGAAATGCTGAAGAAGTTGTTCAGCATGCAACTCCGGAGAGGGAACCGGCTCAGGCCGCGCTTGAAATTACTCCCATTACGTCTGTTCTGGATGTTGCATCACCTGATCCTGATCAACTGATTCTCAACATTGCCGCAACCTATCAGAGTGTGAAGAAGGATGAGGGGGAACCTGCTCAGGAAGGAGGAGATGAGCAGTAGGCTGCTGAACCAGTTCAGGCAGAAGCCCCATTGCCGTTCCCTACGCCCGATATGAACGACATATCAGATTTTGAGATTGTAGCAAGGGTAGAGGCAGCTGAAATGGTGGAGAGAAGGTTTCCTGACCTCTCTGAAGCTCAGAAGGAGGCAGTGGTGCAACTCCGCACTTTTGCCATGATCAGAAACGCTACATGGTCTGAGCTCAGTCAGCTAGGAGAGTTCAGAGGATGGGACTGCATTGCAGAGTTAGAAGCCGCCCTCTTTGATCATTTTGGTGTGAACTCTCTACATCAATTGATTAAGATAGTGGATTTTATCAAAACAGTCCGGCGAACTTATCCTGAGCCTGAGATTCAGAAAGTTAAGGGAGAGCAGGAAGGGGAGAAGGAAACTGAGTTGGAGGTTGTGGAGATTGCTGATGATGATCAGCAAGGTGGCACTGAGGGAATCAGTGCACCGGTCGATGAAGCAATCCTGGGACCCAGGATTGCGGAGGCTTCAGGAGAGGGTCCACCAGGCATGGTCCGAGTCAGAGGAAAATGGACCTCACCCGAATCTCTATATCTTCAGAATTCCTCACGAGCTCTTGGCTATCTGCACAGGAGGGTGATTCTTGTTGAGCGAAAAGCAAGTAGGGTTGGTCCAAATTCTGAGACTCTGAACAAGAAAGTGAACAACCTGGACCGTGACCTAAATGATATGGCCACTGATATGCATGCTGCAATCGATCTTCTTGGAGAAGTCAGAACACAACATTCAGTGGATCTTACTGCTATCTCCGAGCAAGCTAAAAGTGCCATACAAAGCTACAATCAGATGGTCTCAGATGTACAGACTCAGCAGGAGACTAAGCTTGCCACTTTTCTTGATCAACAATTGTCTGAAAAAGTTGATCAACTGGTTGATGAAAAGTTGGCCAAACTGAAAGCTGAACTGAAAGAGGAACTGCTGAATGAAATGTCTGAACAGGAGAAGGATGCAATTGACACTGCCCTGAACAATCGGATGATGAGCTTTGAAGGACGGCTAAAAGCTGAGCACAATTCAGCCGTCGACAAGCTAAGTGTTGGCCTGAGAGGGATGGCCAGGCAGATTGGACAATTGCAGGGAAAGCAGACTGAGATGGATGGTCAGTTTACACTATTGGCGGAGTCAGTGGATGAAGTTGTCAAACACATAAATGACGATGATGCCAAAAAGGGGGAAGAAGGGAAGAAGCAGACTGCCATTACTGGTAAAGCAAAGAAGAAAAACTTCCCCCCTGAACTGATAGCGGCGGAAAGAAAGAGGACAAGGTCCTTCGCTGCCATCGAAGCTGCTGAAGGTTCAGAGCCGAAAAGATTGAGGTCGTTTGAGGACCCCGCTCTGGAGCCTTCTTACAAAGAAATGGAGGAGCAAATGCAAACTGGGCTGACCACTCAGAAGAAAATGGTGATGACTGAAGCTGAAAAGACAGCAAAGATGAAGGAGATTTCGCTCCTCAGTCAGATCCAGCGCTTGAAAGAGTCCAATGAGTATCTGACTTCGCAGGTTCAGAAGAAAAAGTCTGTGACTTCTGGATCTCGTATGAAGACTCAGAGGAATTTGGTGGTCAGTTCAGATCAAAGCCCTCCTCTGAAGTTTGTGGAAGACTTCATTCCGATAGAGCTGTTGGAGGTGTGGATTCCGATCCGAAATAGGTGGGCCTACCTATTCTATGTGGTGGGGCTATGGGACGATCTAACTGAAGAAAAAGACGTCATACTCCATCACTGGATGGCACAGGAGCATCCTGATCTCTGGGCAGATATCATCAGACATGCTGACATTGAAGGTGTCGAGATTGCTCCTCCGAAATTCATCAAGTACCCTCCTCCACTCTTTAGGAACTCCAAGCAACTGGACCGGAAAGCAATATCTGAAGAAGTTGTCAGGGTAGGACAAGCTGCCGGGGCCATTGCTGATCGGAACAGGATGAAGCAGGTCCTGAACCAGGTATTGGAGATGTACGAGATTCCACTGACTGCTTGGAATAAGGATGAAGACTAGATCAGGAGCTAGTTGTTCAGAAATTTTGTAATAGCTTCAAGATACTTGTATTTTCTTATCAACCAATGAAGTTATTTATTTTTCCTGAGTACAACTTCTTGTTGACTCCTGAATCTACTTTTCTGAATCCTTATCAAGAACTGTACTAACCCATTCCTTGTTTTCATCTTATAGACTAAGTACCTAGTTTGTCAGGTGGTACTGAGTTGTTCTCACTGACTAAGTCAGTATATTGTATAGATGAATAGGAATTTGCTTAAGGGTTTTGGCATTATCAAAAAGGGGGAAATTGTTGGGACAATCTGAGTGTTTTGATTAGATCCCAAAACCCCTGATGAATTTGCCTAAGTATAGTTGTTCAGGATAAAATAATTCAGGATAGTTAGGTTAGAAATTCAGTACAGGAGGACCATGCTGAACACTGAAGAATATTGGAGTCGACCCAATTTACTGAAGTCTGAAGTGTAAACCATCCTGAAGAAGTCAGTCAGTCTTGCTGAAGATTGTCTGTTCTGAAGCTGAAGATCGAAGCCTGCTGATTCATCCTGAAGTCAATCCTGAAGTACCATTGGCTGATGTTTCTACTGAGTACACTAAGCATACTCAGGACAGAAGTTAGTCAGTGAAGAGTAAGTGTCACCTATCAGGCTGTGCTGAATGCACTTAAGACCTGACTTAGGCCTTGGTTCAGTTCACCTGAATCTTGTAAGTCCGAAGCAAAAAGGTTACACATACTGGGCTGAATAACCTATCAGGCTGTGCTGAATGCACATAGGACCTGACTCAGGCCGTGGTTCAGATCACCTGAATCATGTAAGTCCAAAGCAAAAGGTTATTTATGCTATGGGACAAGAGACAAAGAGAATGTCAGTAAGACTCCATTAAGACACACGTTCAGACTGAGTTATTAACAAGAGACTCAGAGCATTTAATGTACGAGAAAGGACAAATGTCTGAAGGTCAACTAGCCGTTATAACGGAGAGCCAATGATCTTTCGACACGCATGCACGGAGTCTGCGCAGCATTTAATGCGGCATTTAATGCGTCTCAAAAAGTTGCAGGTGATGTGACAACTTGCCAGAATAAGCATGGCGGGTAGGTCAAACAGTATTTCTAGCCTGCAATCTACCTAAAATAGGAAAGATTTGATTTGATCTCCTCCAACTGATCTATTTTTAATCTTGCCTATAAATATGGAGAGCCTTGCACCCATTCAAGGCTAACGAGAAATTTCCAAGAGAAAACTCTCAAGAATCCAAGCATTCAAAGCATACTATAAACAACACTCTGCAATTAAATTTCCCTAGTGTTGTAGTAGGATTCACTCTGTATTTGCTTAGATCGATAGCTCTATTATTTAGCATTGTTTTGTATTGCTAGAGCTATCTTAGTTGGAAACCAGAATACCAAACCACTCAAGGTGTGAGATTGGTTGGTTAGAAGGACTGGAACTTGTAAAATGCCCAGGGGTCAGTTCCTAAGAGAGGAAGTTGGCTACTCGTGTCCCTTGGCACGTAAAACCCAAGTACCTATCCTCAGGGTTTTGAGGATAGCTTCCTGTTAAATCAGGTCGTGGACGTAGGAGTTGGTTATCTCCGAACCACGTTAAAAAGTCCCCTGTGTGCTGATTTACTGTTCTGTTCAGGATCATATCTGTCATCATGATAAACTGAACATTTTGCATCGTTATTCTATTCAGGACTGAATCAATCATCCTGAATCTTAATACTGTGCACTCAGCCTTAACCACCAGTTTACTAAGCAAACTCAGAGAAAATGTTTTCAGAAACTAAAACGAGTAGAATCTTAGGGCTCACTTACCGCACTCACTCTGGCTCACTGAGATAGTGGTCCAACTGACTAGCTTCGGAGCTGTCAGTGGGTTTGTTATCTCTACTGAGCGTCCGAGCACTTTACTCACACTCAGCTTATCTGACTCGTTACTGAACTGTCCCTGCTGCCCCTGTGGACCTTCAGCATACTGAGTACTTCAGAAAGTCCTGACTGAGTGTGTTAGAGCGTTTTTTTGAGTCTTTCAGAAAAATCTGACATCAGTGTATTCCTCCCCATACACTGATTATACTCATTTCGGGACCAACAAGTGGTATCAGAGCAGTGGTTCAAAAGATCACTGACTTTGCTTACCAACAGTTTCTGAGGAGAAACTTTTGGTGGTCTACTGAACTGATCTTGTTTCTGAAAAACTGCATATCATGGCATCCGGTTCTAAACCCCTCGAAGGTAATCTTCCTGAATTCTCTATTGACAATTATGACTATTGGAAATTCAAGGTACTTGCACATCTCTACTCTATCCATGATCAGATGCCACAGGTGATTGAGCATGGCCCAATCAGATTTATGAGAAATCTTCAGACGACCTGGCCAGTTGCTGGCAATGTACCTGTTCCAGCTGCCGGAGATGAAGAGGTGGAGAGGTCCGCGCTTAATTCTGAACAGATTAAGCAAATTGGACTGGATAATGTTGCTAAGAACATTATACTCCACACCGTTTGTTACGAGAATTCGGTCAGACTTATGCATCTGAGGACAGCTAAAGAGATCTGGGATACCTTGAGGGAAATGAGTGAGGGATCAGAAAAGATCAAGGAGAACAAGATAGACCTTGCAATTTGGAAGTTCGAAGCCTTCCGGATGCTAGAGGGTGAATCCATCGATCAGATGGAAGCTCGGTTCATTAAGATGATGAACGAGCTAGCAACCCTTGGGAAGGAGTTTCCCAAGAGGGAGGTGTCTTCTAAAATCCTAAATTTTCTCCCTGAAAGATGGGACACAGGAGTAATCTTGCTAAAGAATACTCAGGACCTTACAAACATTCCTTACTCTCACCTATTCTTAGAGTTGAAAGCTCTGGAATTCAACCTCGATAAGAGGAAGAAGGGTGTTGTCAGTGAGGAAGTTAGTGAGGAGAAGACTCCTAAAAAAGAAAAGAGTGTGGCTCTTAAAGCTACTCCTGAGCCTGAGGCTGGATCTGGCTCCAAGTCTCTGAAGGACATGAACAAAGATGAGCTAGCCTTGGAGTACAGCCTGATGGCACGGCGATTCGAGAAACTGAACTCTCGTTTTGGCAGGTATAAGAAATTTTATACTGACACCCGTGATCGCAGGTACTCCAGCCCCAGGAGATCTAGCCCCCGAAGAGAAGAAAGGAGGGGTTCAGATTCCAGGAGGGATCGCAACGAGCCTGAGAAACAAAGAGATGAGAAGAGGAGAGATGATGTGCCCAGAAGATCCAGCTCCAAACCTGAACGATCATCAGGGAGCAGGAGGGAATCATCTGATAAAAGGTACACTGACAAGAAGTTTGCTTCTGATGTAGATCAGTGCTACCACTGTAAAAAGATCGGACACTATCAGTATGATTGTCCGGAGCTCAGTGCTCATGAGCGAGAAGATCGAAGAGCCAAGAGAGAGCTCAGGGCATCAGACCGGAGAGCGTTGCTTGCTGAGGATTCCTCAGATTCAGATGGCCCAGGACACCGGTCCCCTGAACTCTTCTCCGATGAAGAGTATGATGACCTCTGCCTGATGGCAGATGACGAGGTATGTTCTTCTGCCTCTTCTCCTAATCATGCACCTGAGCTTAGCTCAGATTCAGCAGGAGAACTCGACCTTCAGCTTGCCCTAGAGCAATTGATGGTTGACTTCTCAAGGCTACAGGAGACTCATACTCACACAGTGGATGTGAATGCACATCTGAGTGAGGAGAACGATCGATTAACTGAGTCTCTCAGATTAGTACATCTTCAGGAAGAGCTACTTCATGCTCGGAACAAGCATGATGAAGCTCCACTGGAGGTAGAAAGACTGAAGGGTGTAATCAGCTCGCTGATTGACACTCGTGACACGGATCTGTTCCTTGCTCAGGAACAACTGATGATTGAGCGAATTGCTCTGAGAGTGATGTTCGAAACTGAGTGGCAAGCTCGCATTTGTGCTGAGCAAACTGCTTGGGATCTTGAGCTGATCTCAAAGGAGAAAGCTCATGAAGAGTTGGTGCTTCAATACACCTCTGAAATTGAGGCCCTGAAAGAAACAAATGGGCATCTTGAAGTTAAGCTGAAGAAGTTATACACATCTACCCAAGTGGTTGATGAGTTGACAAGTTTCTCTCAGCTGACTAATGGTGCTAAAGCTGGGTTAGGCTACGATGCCTTAAAAGACCCAAAGGGCAAGAAAAAGAGAGGTGCTTCAGGGAGCAACTCTCAGAAGAAGTTTGTCCCTGTCCTAACTGATGACAAGAGCTCAAGTGTTGCTCATCAGAATAAAGGCAATGGGAAGGAGAAAATGCCTGCTGAACCTGTCAGGCAAAGCACTGAGGATTCTAGGCCAAAACCTAAGGGAAAGGCCAAGGCTCCTCATCCTGAGTCAGGGAAGACAAATCAAGGGAATTCCAAGGCTCAGCCCAGGAATCCTCAATCTGGGAAAAATTCTGCTCCCAGCACTTCTCAGGCCCAGCCTAGAAATGTTCAGAGCAGAAGAAACTCAGGACAGAGGAGGCCTCAGGCAAGGCCAAGGATTACTGAGGTCCAGATTTCTCAGACAGGGCACAGAGCCCATCAGGAGCGTCCTAATCCTCAAAGGAGAAGGACAAACCAGGTGGCCTCTGAAAGGCAAAGGAGACCTGACTCCAGAAACACTCAGGCTAGACCTCAAGTGCCAAAAGGTCAGGCCCGAGCTGCTCCTTCTAGGGATCAAACTCAGCCCAATGCACCTAGGCCAAGAAGGAACAGGAGGCCCACCCCAAGAAATCAATATAGGGCTCTTGTATCTCAGGCTGACACCCATACACCCTCAACATCCCAGGCACAAAGGAAGAAGAGAACTGTGTATGTTGATATTTCAGGGAAACAGGTTTACTCTTCTGATGCTATCAGAATTGTTAAACAAATCTGGATCCCGAAGGGTATGACTGACTCAGTAGGACCCAATACGAGATGGGTACCTGAGGCCTGATTCTTTTCAGGTCACTGCGGGCTACAAGAAGAGGAAGGAGGATCTGATGAAGGACTGGTACTTGGACTCAGGATGTTCCAGGCACATGACCGGATTTCGTGATCTCCTTCAGGATTATGTAGCTCAAGAAGGCCCGCAGGTAACCTTTGGTGATAACTCTAAGGGTTTCACCAGAGGATTCGGAACCCTTGTTATTAACTCTGTCCGTGTACTGAATGTATCATATGTTGAGGGACTGAGACATAACTTACTCTCGGTTAGTCAGTTCTGTGACCGAGGATATAGTGTAGAATTTACATCTAACATGTGTCTTGTGAAGGACAAATCTACACTACAGGTTCTGATTACAGGTAACAGGAGGGGCAATGTATATTTTGCTGACTTCAAGAGCAGCCCTCCTGAAACCTGTCTGGTCGCTAAGAGCTCCTCTGAGCTCAGTTGGCTTTGGCATAAACGTCTGAGTCACTTAAACTTCAAGATTATTAACAAAATCTCTAGACTTTCTCTTGTAGATGGTCTGCCTAATGAAGTTTTTAGCAAAGACCACGTGTGCGGAGCATGTCAGGAAGGCAAGCAAACCAAAGCCTCATTCAAGGTGAAGGAAGCCTTCTCTACTGACAGAGTGCTTCAGCTCCTGCACATGGATCTCTTTTGTCCAGTAACTCCTATCAGCATAAATGGTAGGAAATATACCCTTGTTGTTGTTGATGATTATTCCAGGTACACATGGGTTATTTTCTTGCTGAACAAAAAGGAGACTCAGGTCAAGCTTCCAGAGTTACTCAAGCAATTGAGTACTGAACAGGGTCAGAGCATAGTCAGGATCCGATCAGATCGAGGAACTGAGTTTATAAACTCTATTATAACTGACTTTTGTACTAACCATGGTATAGCTCATGAGACTTCTGCA